>OY755189.1:13201935-13330383 GCA_963576735.1 Bedellia somnulentella | reverse complement strand
ACATTGTCATTACTTTAAATTCATGCTGTTTTCTTTACTCAACTCACTTCTTAACCAATCATCATAAGTAACTGGTTCTATTAACAATTTCATTAGCAGCCATTAGGTGGCTTACAAATTTCCTAAATTATAAATTCAAAACTAGGAAACTTGTCAAAAATGATCTCCACTTACAATTTTCCTGAGGTGAGTTCGTTATTTTACAAGTTTCCTAAAACCTATCAGGTAAGATGTAAATTCCTTTGCTGTTTGACGGATTTCCGTCAATTTACAAGTTTCCTAGGAAACTTATAAGTTAACGAGTTTGACGATTTTCCTGCGACATATATACAATATCATTGTTCGGAATTCCTCAAGACACTTTTGTATATTGAGTGGGGAAAATATTGTAAAATAAAGTTTAATGTCTCAAAGACTCAAACGGTCACGCGGAAGATCCCCAAAGGTATTGGCAGAGGTACTAATACTTCTGAACTTCACCTGACATGTTACCTGGTATTCAGAGTACCCACGTTTTGCTTGGACCGTATACTCACGTGATAGGTGGCAGGTCTATAGCCGTTTGGTAAGAATAAACTGTCACATGACTAAGTACATCTTAGCCATGTGGGTTTCCTCACGATGTTATCCCTCACCGTTAACAACCATGATAAATTAAACACACGTATGACTTTAGAAAAGACAAATTGGTGTAGGCCCAACCCGGGATTTTAACCCACGTTTGTCTGCATGACGGACAGAAGGTGTTATCCCTTGAGCTATCACAGTTGTTAACAAGGTTTTTACTTGTATTTTATTGTAACTATTATGTATGGTATGGTGTATGTTCGGAGACAAACCATTTTACTGAGTACCTAGCTGCTCCCGATTTTTATATTTCTATCACATTGAACCTTGATGCAAGCTTAGAAATTATAGTAAAGAATGGTTGGTGATGGCCACGTCGCCCAACAATATCTTAGAACGCCCTCTAAATATCTTAAGTCGCCCCGCACGACACCCAGGGAAAGAAATGGGTTACAGATATTCTAAGCCGGCACTACTCGGCATTTCCGAATATTAGGACACCTATCTACACTCTCGACCATAAATCCTAAAGCAGGGTAACCAAAACATCCCACAGCCCATATATGTCCCCACCAAGGAGCTTAAGCCTAGGGAGTGAACGACCGGCTTAATTTCAAAACCCTTAAAAAGGACAACCCAACGCAGCGGGAAACCTGATTCAAAGGCTTTGGCTACCCCTTTTTGGGATTTATGGCCGTGAGTATATGAATGTCTTGCTGTGTAGTGTCGGCTTAGAATAGCACCACCCCTTTTCTTCCGGTGGGTGTACGTAAGAGGCGACTAACGGTATTGGGGCTTTTTGGGCGATGCGGTTGGAGACCCATCACCAACAACCTTTATTCTACCATCTTTTCCCCACTCAACTTCCAAAAGTGGCTGAGGAATTTCTAATTTCTAAGCTCTGGCTACCCCTTTTAGAGATTTATAGCCGTGAGCATATGTATGTATGTATGTATAAATGTTGCCCTCAGCGGGGATCGAACACGCAACCTCGGGACAGAGAAGCTAGTCACCTATCCACTCGGCCACGGCTGTCGGGATAATATATTGTAAGTTAAGTAAAAGGTCGGTAAGAAACTATAACCACACCCAATTGCTACTGTAACCGGACCCTCAAGATTATGGACATGAAAATAAAAGAAAAGCTTGTAAAGATTAATGTAATCCAAATGAATTTTGATATATTTGCTAGGATCGTACAAAGAGGCGATTCCTATACCAAGTCGATGCCTAGCCAATCGAGAGCAAATAAATGTAGAGTGAGGATTAAAACTGTAATGATGGAATTGATAGACGAGCCGAGAATGATTCGGAAGTTCAGAAATTATTTAAAACAGACGCTTTACGAAAAAGTACCTTTTGATTTTTTTAATAAGGTAAATCACATTTATTCATGATTCTACGTAAAGTTACACACATTGCAATACATTGGCAGTGTTGGTGTTCCCACGGCGCTATCAAGGTTGTATTTTACTATTCGTGAAGGGTGCGTATGTGTAAAATGATACAGTAAAAATTCATAGAGGATGGATGACAGTAAATTGGTGAGAGATCTACTATAGAGCCAATGTGGAAGGTAATGTTAGTAATGCGGTTTCAGGTGTCCGAAGTATGAAGAATGTAAAAAGCATGTATGAAAATATTGATGGCTCAAGAGGTTTGCCAGGATCGTACAAAGTGGCGATCAATTGTCTCTGCCTACCTCAATGGGAACTAACTGCGTGAGTATATGTATTTATTTTTAATATCTTTTGCCCAATCACAATCTTGCAGCTGCGAAATCATTAAAATTGAAGCCTTGGCGACACCTTTTCAGATTCATAGCCGTTAGTACAAGTTAGGTACCCATACATGCCCCCGTAGCATGTGAGAAATGAGATACTAACAGATCATTAATACAAAACCAGTTAGATTCTCACTTCTCATGTGACATAAACGCTCTCACAAGTCTCATGCTACTAGGGATATAGGATGTTGGTTAGAACATTCGTTTACGCGTTAATCGGTCGGATTGGTCGTTAAGGAGATCTTAGGGAGGCCTATGTCCAGCAGTGGACATTTATTTAAGTGATGACTTTACAAAAAACGCATGAACCCAAAAATATAATATTATTTTATTTACATAAACGACAAAACACATCTTACATTAATATCACGCAGTGTGACTTATTCTTAGAGTCCTTCGTGGTTTTTCAGTTCATATCAAAATAATAATATTTTAATGTTTTTACGCTTAGCGAGAAAAGCCGGTTAACAATAGCACTGCCTCGTATCTTCTCGTGGATGTTGTAGAGGTGTTGATTTTATACACTTTCTTCCAGGTAAAAATGTTTTACGAATGAATCCACGCTAAGTTGAGCAGAGTTTTTCATATAAAATTCTTCGTAGTCAACTCTATTTTAAATATATTTTAACACAACACACGTGAGTTTTACACACTACTTGACAGTAATAGAAATAATTCTTATATCTTCATACGGCTTGTCTGTTTTCGGGTTGGTTTTGACACAACTGATGTTTTGCACGACCTCCATGCCTCTCACCACCCGACCGAATACTGTGTGTTTGTTGTCTAACCATGGCTGAAAAAAAAGCAATTGTGAAATATGATAAAACATAATATTTAATGAATTATCACTTTGTCAAATAAACATACATATACATACATATACTCACGGCTATAAATCCCTAGAAGGGGTAGCCAGAGCTAAGGAACTAGAAGTTCCTCAGCCACTTTTGGAAAGTTGAGTGGGGAAAAGATGGCAATTGTCAAATAAACTGTTGAGAAATAATGGTCAAGTTACAGTCATGCAATAAATAAGAAATATACTGCTTTTAACGACCTTGCCTTTTGCCAATTTTGTAATAAAAAATGCCAAACGGCGAGGAATGAAAGTACATATGTGAAAAGATTATTAAATGTAAATAAGAATCGAGAGTGTGCTCAAAAAGGCAGGCGTCCGAAGTATGAAGAATAAAAGAGCATGTATGAAAAGATTGATGGATGTAGACGAAGCAAGAGAGGTTTGCCAGGATCGTACAAAGTGGCGATCGATAGTCTCTGCCTACCCCAATGGGAATTAACGGCGTGATTATATGTATGTATGTATGTATGTAAGAATCGAGAGGTATAGCAGGATGAAAATGGCGATCAAGAGTGTTTGTATGGTCCAATAGGAACTAATGCCGTGGGTATATGTATTAATGTTATACGTATATGTATGTATGTAAGAGTATATGTATGTAAGTAATGCGCTCACAGTAGGTGCCAGCGTGATGAAGAACTGGCTGCCGTTGGTGTTAGGCCCCGCGTTGGCCATGCTGACGGTGTAGGGCCGGTCGTGTTTGAGGTGAGCGCGAAATTCGTCGGCGAATTCGCCGCCCCATATACTCTCGCCGCCTGTGCCTGTGCCTGGTGGAGGGAGAGAATGTATTAGTTTGTGATGTTTGAAAATACTGGCAATACATTAAGTACGAATATAATGCAACTAAAAACTTTTATTAGCAGAACCAATATTATATGCTGTTTTCTGGGTCACTTTTAGGCTTGCACGCTTGCATCACCTGATTTTAGGAAAAATAAGATGATGGTTTTGAGGCCACGTTAACCCGTCGTCGGTTCAGTAAATCACGGTGGTAATTGTTAATCTACCAACCCGCAGTTGGCAAGTGTGGTGGACTATGGCCAAATTGCCATGCATAGAGTATGCTTGAGCCCCTTGGTGGGAACATATATGGGATGCGATGAAGTTAAATACTAATGTAAAATAAAATTTGTTTTCTCAAAAAGTGTTGCCATATTACTTAAATTTACAGATTTTTTTTTTTAAATTCATAAATTAAAATTAAAATGACTACTAATTCTAAAAACTTATTACCAGTAGGATCCCCAGTCTGCACCATGAACCCCTTGATGACCCGATGGAACACGTGACCATTGTAGTAACCATTGCGAGCGTGCACTGAGAAATTCTCGCAGGCCACGGGTGTGTCTTTGCCGAACAAACGGATGTGGATGTCTCCCAGTGAGGTGTGGACTATTGCTTGCTCGTACACTCTTTGGACTCCTGCGGTTAAGGGAAAGAGGTTATAGAATTGGATACTATTCTTTTACTGTGCATTATAATATAAATATTTAAAAAATAGCTTTACGTAGATAAAAAAATATCGCGATCTTGAAAGTCTGTCTCTCAATTACCCCATATGTAGGGTAATGCTCTTAGAATATATTGAAAAAGATATCTTAACCCACTGCGTTTTGAACGGAATAACGGAAACCCCTTTTAAAATTAGACTCTCAAGTAGTACAATTATCTGATGTTAGAAGTGATGAAACCAAAATCCTCACCTTGTCCTTCAGTCGCAGAAATAATATCTTCCTTAGAAGGTTTCTCATTGAATATATCTCGGTCGGTGTCCGGAGTTTTGATATCATCCGGACTTCTTCTTGTGAACATGTAGAACCGGTTTTTCTTATAGGCCGTACAGAATAATGTTGGGTCCGTTTTGATGTTCAATAGGGCTGGGTTTTCTGATCCCTCTAGTTCTAGGGTGGTTGCGGCGCGGGGCTTGTTGAGAGAACCCTTAGGAATATAGTGCGTTAAATTAATATATTAAAACGGACATAGTACATTGATAAAGTTAGCTACAACCTAAGTCAAAATGACTTGAGATTTGGATCACTGACTCGACGATTAAAGATAGAGTAATAATGCCTGCAGTGTGATATTAACTTGGGGTGCTTAAAAGTACTCAAATTGAGTTAGACGTTCTGGATCTATGATACCACACAAAGCAGACTTACTAACTAAGGAAGGAAGGACGAACTAACTAAGGAAGGAAAGGAAACAGGATCTAGTCTGGCCCCAATTAAAAGATAGAAAATTAATGTAAGTGCAGGGCACTTTGGTATAAGTGCAGTCTTAATTATTTGACAAAAGGCACTTTTTAACCGAACAACCAATATAGTAATATTTTAAGTCCCTGACAATTTAAATTCCGGTAATGACTTTAATTCTGAATTTAGGGTTATATTATTCATAACAATATTGCTGAGACAGTTGCCAGTTCCTTGCTACAACTATAGAATATTTAGTTTAAAACCGTAGAATACTACTGATAGGTGAAAGTAAACAGTTATAGAAATTAGCTATAAATATTTATAATTTATATAATTATATAATAAATATATAATTAGACTATTAGCTCACGTAGTTACCTGATGCAATGCCAAATGTAAAGTCCTTAAGTTCTCCGGCTTTCAACATAGTTGCACATCTGTTTGTAGTAATTTTGACCAGCTTAACACCCAGCCAGCATGGTCGCGTACGAAATTAGCACATGGGAGCCTTTGTCTTGTTATGGTAACCTAGACATCTATTGACTATAATATTACCTGATACTAAGGCTTCAAGTTGTCCAACTTACCCTAATTTAAATTAAGACATAGAGGTCTTTGTCCAGCTACAGACATCTATTGAAGTATATATTACCTGATGCAAAGCCAAATGCAAAGGCCTCAAGTTCTCCGGTTTGCCCAACATGGCGGCACATCGGTTGGTAGTAATATTAACCAGTTTAACACCCAACATGGTCGCGTATGCTACAAAATGGCCGCTCGCGTCGAACACGATGTTCGCGTGCTGCATCGCCTCGCATTTCTCTACTTCGCGCTCTGTAGCCATTCTGTAGTATTACATAAAGTAATGATTATATAGATTCAATAGTTGAAAACAGAGAGGCGTAGGTTCAAATACGGAATCGAACCTACAACAATGTGTATGTTATAAAGTCATATATGGGCCGGCGCTGACTGCCGGCATGGCATGGCAAAGGATTTCGGTACAGATATAGCATTTTTAATCTTATTACCATGAGTATAGAATTCATTTTACTTTATTTTGACACAACGATGCCGACGTTCTGTCCTACCGCGGCCTCCCTCGGCATCATTGTGTCAAAATGAATTCTATACGCATGGTAATAAGATTAAAAATGCTATATCTGTACCGAAATGCTTTGCCATGCCATGCCGGCAGTCAGCGCCGGCCCTTAGTTGATAACTTAGTGTCATTATTATAGTTACCATAATTAGTACCTCTACCACACCATCGGGGGTATACAGTATGAATTTTCAATTAAGTTAATTTAGTTGGAATGCTATTTAAAGTTGATCCTACATAGCACAATACAATTCAACTCAGGGGTTACCCCAACGGTACGAAATCCTGTTAAAAATAAAAACAATTTACCTTCTCCCAAACTCCATGTTGGGCAGCTGTTGCGTCTGGTGCTGCAGCTCCTGGAACCGCTGCAAGCTCTCGTCCAGCACCTTGTGCAGCTTGCCCGACAGGAAGTGGAAGATGCGGACCTGGATTATCCAGGCTAATTATATTAATACTGCTTTTGAGTACTTCTTTAAAATATGAAAAATGAAAAATGGATGTAAGAAGGGGACTGATTTGTCATGATCTGATTTTCGTACAAAAGTTCCATTTTTTTTCGGATTAATTTTGCGCGAGCTTACCCTGGTTAGGGTTATTAGCCGACAAGTACGTGGTAGCAAGGTTAATCCATTTCTGAAGATGAATTAAAATAATTGGAACTTAATTCATCCGAAAGTTAAGTCCTGGCTTCTATCTTGAGAGTAGTCGTGAATGTGTGCCAACCCAAACTGTACTATCGCGGTGGACTATAATAAGGTGAGGACATATATGAGCTGTGATGATGTTTTTCATGAGGTGTAATAGTAAATTCCTTAAAATTAAAGACTAAAAATAACGCACCTTTCTATCCAAACTAATAGATGCAAACTTCTTTCCGTCCGGTGAGAAATCCAACGACGTAGGACACGTCTTGTTCTTGACAAACTCGAACAAATCCGTATCGAGTTTGGACTCAAATGCCACGTTCTTTGGAAACTTGTACTCGTGTTTCGGTCCCGTCCAATATTCGACGATCCCTGCTTTATCTACAGAAACTGCTACCTCGTAGGTCGGGTTATATTTGATGGTCACTACTGGCTCGCGGTGTAACGTTTCGAAGGTGTATAAAGGTGTTCCTGAGGTCTGCATGGCGTCTAGTATGTGGATTTTATTGCTGTTTTTGTCTGATCTGCGAAATAAATTTAATCATTAAATGGGTTATGGTGGTATACATAAAAGCTATCCTTAGGGTGAAGATGCTATGACTATGCCAACTATATTTAATCTGAATACTTACACTGCAAGAGCGGATATAAGGTCACCAGCCGAATGCACCCATTCCGTGCAATGTGGCTCGAAGTCTATAGTTATCATGTTGATCATGTCTGGAACAAAGAAGAAACGACATACATACTGTCATATCACATTACTTAAAATTATGGAAGTACACTCTTAATCTTCAGAGGCACTGTTAGACTGTAACGTAACATCGGTCAAAATAAAACAATGAATCAATGAAATCATAACATTTCTGCCTCAGATGCGATACTTATTCCACCTACAATCAGTATATTTCATTTATATTTTTGTAATAATTAAATTGCTGTGTAGTGTCGGCTTAGAATAATACTACCCCATTTCTGCCAGTGGGTGTACATAAGAGACAACTAACGGTATTGGGGCTTTTAAGGGATTTTTGAGCGATGCGGTTGGAGACCCATCACCAACAACCTTTATTTTGCCATCTTTTCCCCACTCAACTTTCCAAAAGTGGCTGAGGAACTTCTAGTTTTTTAGCTCTGGCTACCCCTTCTAGGGATTTATAGCCGTGTGTATCTGTACGTATGTAATAATTATAGAATCCTTACCAAAGTTGACGACATCAAACACCTTGACGGTTTTCTCCGGAGAGGCAGTACACAGCAGAGTTCCCGTACTGTTGGCGGACACGTGACTGATGGAGGTCAGGTGGCAGCGGAAGTGTTTCACAAACTCGATGCCTTCCTCCTGCCAAAACAAATTTATACATAACAGTTCATATAGGTATTACCCACCAAGGGGCTAAAACCTACCAATGTAGAAATGTGGTGACTTAACCATATTCCACCATGTTAGCCTTGTGTGGTTTTGCAGATTTAAAAGCATACTAGCGTTATAGTAGCTGAAGGCTTATGAATCCTCCAAAGAATGGAATCATCTTATTATAAAATAATTGGTTCAATTTTTAACCAACAACAACCCTTGAACTGACATCAAAATCAAAAAAATGATTTTTTAGTGAATCCCCCAGGAATTAAACTAGAAACGTTTCTTCGCCCAAAAACTAAACCATTGGACCCCAAGGCAATTACCTCGTACTACTTTAATGATATAGTTGCATATCATATTTTCAGTATTCTCAAACGAAACAATATTTTTTCTAATTTGCCAGTATGTAAGGTATGCTGTCTACATAGGGTACCTTGGGTATTGGAAACAAATTATCGCAACTTAATACTATTAAAAATATCTAATAATATTTAAAAAATTCTTTAAAAGACTCTTCTACATGTTCATAATATTAAATCAAAAAAACGTGGCCTGATTTTCATACAATCAAAAGTGAGAACTTAGAACAATATAACATACAAAAAAAAAAATTCACTCATTCATAACAATTTTTTCTGTACTGAATTTCCAAAAGTGTCTAAGGAGCTCCGCTCTGTCTGCTCATTTTTGGGATTTATAATCATGAGTATAGGTATAAAAATCTCTTAACTGATAGGAATGATATGATAGGCCCCTCAAAAGTTAGATATTAAGGTTGGTGTGGTGAGCCTTTTACTAAAGCCTGAACCATAGTTTGCAAATGCTACAAAACAAGGCTTGTCCAATGACCTGCCATGGTGGTATGAGTGCTCAGTATCAAAATAACTTTAACCTGTTTTTTCCAGAACTTCAAGTGACCATCTTGACTGGCAGTGACCACAAAGTCAGTCTTAGTGACAATAATATGCGTCACAACATCTCGATGCATATAACTACGCTCATATGTCTCTGATGAAGGCAGATTCTCTAGATACAGTGATTCAAATTCCAGCACTGCAAAAATATTTGAATTATGTTATAAATATTTTGCAAATATATTTGTATAATTTTTCACATATATTTAATACTTGTTGATGTCTCTTTTGCTCCGTTCAGATGGTATTTAGTACCGAATGATTAATCATTAAAAAATTATACCAATTATTTTAACTCCTTAGGAAAGAGTTTGTCCCTCTAATGTACATAGTTTTAGCAAATCAATTTTCATACAATTATTATATTGAGAGTTGAGAAATAGGCATGCTGCGGCTGCCCAGGCCTGTTGGTATTGCCACAAATGCTTAGTCCCACATACAATTTTCAAATCTATAATATCTTTGTAAATATTCATTTAAATCATATGCTATAAAAGGCCATATAATCCAGGGGCAGATCTAATATATAGCGTAACCGAAACTAATTACAAAAACTAGTGTGTAATAAATATCCTACAAAATCAGATATATTTATTGAACAAAAAGTAAAACATCGTAATTTTTAAAAATAATTGGATAAAAATTAATGCTGTATTGGTTAAAATCACTATTATTAGATTTTTTATTTTAAAAAGTATTTATCTAAAAAATAATATTGTGCGATATCCATACATAAACCATCGCACAGTTTTCTGTAGACCTTTTCAATTTGTACAATACTAAAATTTAATTATTTACAACATCACATTAGAAACCACAAAAAAACAGAATTTAAATGAATGTTTTCATGCATACAAATCTTCCTCTTCAACTTCTCTATCTATTAAAAAAAACCATATCAAAATCCATTGCAAAGTTTAAAAGCGACTTTGTTTTATACTGTGTAGTGATGTGCTATGCTGTGTTGGCTAAGAATAGCACTAACCTTTTTCTACCCATTGGTGTTGGAAGAGGCAGATTCAGTGATTTATGGGTGATGTGGCTGAGGACTCATCACTAAACATTATGCTTTATTTTACAATCGTTTCCCAACCTAACTTCAAAAAGGAGCTGAAATATTATTAATTCCGAAGCTCTGGCTACCTCTTTTACTTATAGCCGTGAGAAGAGGTATGTATGTACTTTATAATATTTTTTAACAGAAGGAAATAATAACTAGTGTTGCACCGAATGTCGGTTCTGAGGAATGTCAAATTTGACCGAATGTTCGGTATGAATGCCTTCGGTTAACTTTCGCACGTTTTTGATCAATGAAGAACTATAAGTATTTGACAGTATGTTGTTGCTTTGTTACATAAATAAAGACTTAAATAAAGTCAAAAAGAAATATAAGATAAGTACACACAATACAAAAATACAAACTCACGACCATAAATTCCAAAAAGGGGAAGCCAGAACTTCAGAGCTATTAACTCTTTATTTACATTTAGAAGTCGCTAGGGGATAAGATGGTAGAAATAAAATATCCTTGGTTACGGGTCTCCAACTGCATCGCCCAAAAACCACTTAAAAAAAGCCCCACACCCTTAGTCGCCTCTTAAGACACCCATGGGTAGAAAGGGGTAGTAACATCCTAAGCCGGCACTACACGGCGACGTTTAAGATAAGTATTTGATTTATAGACGTATTTTTTAATATATATTGTAGAACAACAATTAAATTAAGTTGCTTTAAGTTTAAATCTTTTATTAATGCGTTTCTTTTATATTTAAAACAAACACCAAAACTCGACTCACACAGCTATTTATTTATTTTTCAGTACATTTTGTTATCTACCGAATTTCGGCCGACCTTCGTTTAAATCTGCCAAATCTAACCGAAATTCGGCCGAATACGAACTTCGGTAATGCCGAATGTTTAACGAATTTCGGTGCATCTCTAATAATAACCTTTTCTTTTCTTAGGTTTGGGTTCAGAATTCTCGGTAGCTTCTGATGGTAAAGGCCCGATCCATCCTTCGTCTTCAGCATCATTGTCACCTTTATTGTCATCTTTAGATGGGCTTGCATTTCGCTTACTGTCAGACATTATTTCTATTATTAATCCCGGATAACACAATACGATTTTTTATTAATGATTTAGTGCCGTATAAAACAACAATTTTAATGATTATTTACTATAAAATTCTGAAACTTATCATTACGGACAATATTAAAATAGAAAATTAAAATGTAATGTAAATACGAACAGAGGTTATGTTTTGAATTTTTAGATATTTTTTTCCCTTCCTTTTGTAGTTAGTCCAATGGACAGGCAAAGGTTTTTTAACCATGCAACCTAGTCATTTGTAAGAGCACAGATAATATTATAAGAGCTTATTCCATTACACTAATTACCTAAATACATACTTAAACTCCCGCCATTATTTTCCTTTGAGGTAGGCAGATACGTATTGCTTCAAATATGCATACATATACTCACGCCATCACTTCTCATGGGGTTAGGCACAGGCGTATAATTACATACATGCATACAAGTACTTACGTCATTATATCTCATTGGGGTAGGCAGAAACTATCGATCGCCACTTCGTACGACCCCGGCAAACTTTTTATCAAATATGCTTTTCTTTTTATATCATGTAGGAGTTCCCGCTTATTTAATATTTACATACATACATACATATACTCACGCCATTAGTTCCCATTGGGGTAGGCAGAGACTATCGATCGCCACTTCGTACGACCCCGGCAAACTTTTTATCAAATATGCTTTTCTTTTTATATCATGTAGGAGTTCCCGCTTATTTAATATTTACATACATACATACATATACTCACGCCATTAGTTCCCATTGGGGTAGGCAGAGACTATCGATCGCCACTTCGTACGATCCTGACAAACCTCTCTAGCTTCGTTTACATCCATCAATCTTTTCATACATGCTCTTTTATTCTTCATACTTCGGACGCCAGCCTTTTTGAGCACACTCTCAATTTGGTCCAAGTGTGTTCTCCGTGGTCGTCCTCTACTACGAGTAACATTACCATCCACACTAGCTCTATAGATCCCTTTTACCAATTTTCTATCATCCATCCTCTCTATGTGCCCAAACCATCTCAACATTCCTTTTTCTATCTTTCTTACAATATCATCTTTCACACCACACTTTTCACGAATAACACTATTTCTCACTCGGTCACACAATCTAACATTACAAATTTTTCTGAGGGACCTCATCTCTACTGCATTCACTCTGCTCTCATGCTTCTTCTGCCACACCCAACATTCGCTTCCATACATAAGCGTAGGAACAAGAACAGCATCATGCACAGCCATTCGGGCCTTTTCAGACACCGATTGACTGATCATTAGGCTATTCATTGCTCCATTTACCGCATTGCCCTTTTTCACTCTTCTTTCAATGTCATCATCACATTTTCCATCCCTTGTAAACAAACTTCCCAGATATACAAACTCCTTCACCTGTTCCACATCCTTACCATCAATCGCAATCACGCATTCTGTCACATCTTCCTGTCTCTCAAAAACCATCGTTTTGGTCTTATCCACATTCACCCTCATTCCCTTTCTTACAAAAGACTCACATGCAATATTCATCATCTCTTGCAACTCTTCTGCCGATGATGCATGTAGCACTTGATCGTCAGCATACAAGAGGCATTTAATGATGAATCCACCCATCCTTAGTCCATAATCACTTTCACGCAACTCTGACAAACAGTCATCCATGAACAAATTGAAGAGCCACGGAGAAGCTACACATCCCTGTCGGACACCCCTAGAGATTCCGAACCAGTCAGTGTTTTCCCCGTTTACTCTTACACATGCACTAGAATCCTCATAGAGTGATACCAATGCACGTATAAGTTGACTCCCCAAACCGAACTTGGATAACACCTCCCATAAACACTTTCTTACCACCCTATCATACGCCTTCTCTAAATCAATGAAGGAGCAATACACCTTTTGGTTCTTAGCTAAGAACTTTTCAGTGATGCTCCTTAGAGAGAAGATTTGATCCATACATCCCATTCCTTTCCTAAATCCCGCTTGCACATCCCATATTTTCTCATCAGTTTCATTAATCACTCTTTCAATCAGTACCTTAGCATACAATTTACCAACAATGCTGAGTAAGCTGATGCCGCGGTAGTTTTTAGCCTCTTGGTGTGACCCCTTTCCTTTATATAGAGGCACAATCACCGCCTTGCACCAGTCTCGAGGAACTTTGCCACTCGACCAGCATTTTTGGAAAAGGAAGTACAACCAAGAAGCCACCAACCCTTTACCAGCCCTCAGCATTTCGATAGTAATCCTATCATACCCTGCCGCCTTCCCTACTTTCATACTTTTCATTGCTTTCATTATTTCTTCCATACTAATCTCACTGTCACTGAAATCACCCATCTCTTCGTTCCAATCAACATTACTGTCGATTGGCGAAGAAATGGATGCATCCTCTTTTTCAAACAGTCCCTCAAAATAATTCTTCCATACCCGTTTCATGCTACTTTCATCCGTCGCCAATTCACCCTGTTCATCTCTTATTACATTCACTCTCGTGTTTTGGGAAACTCCCTTTTCCTTCCGGATATACTTCCAGAATAACTTTTGGTTATTCCGGAAATTATCAGAAAGTTTCCTCTCACACCACTCTTGCAAATCCCGCTTTTTCTTTTCTATTTTCTTCTTCACCTCATTCTTAACTCTCTTATATTCATCTTCACTTTTCTGCACTACATCGTCAGTTACACTCGCATTCATCCGTTTACTAGCTTTAATCGCTAGTAAATCTAACCACGCTTTCTTCTTATCTCCAACCGCCTCTTTCACAACTTTATCCCACCAACTTGTTGGTGGTCTATTTGACCTTTTACACACACCACAAACTACCGTCGCACATTCAACCATCGTCGATTTGAGCACATCCCATACTTCTTCTATTTCCATTTCATCCTTCATCTCCACGCAACTTAGTCTATCATCCAATTTTCTCACATATTCATCTCTGATATTTTCATCTTCTTGCAGTTTTTCCACTTTTATTCTCGCAAAATCCGTTGTTGACACTTTAGGCCTGTGACGCCAACGCGTACACAGACCCCTTAATCGTGATATAACGAGAAAGTGATCTGTGCCAACGTTCGTGCCCCTAAAGACCCTGGTGTCAACAACCTTTGCTCTCAGCCTTTCATCAACTATCACAAAATCAATCATACTTCTCTCGCTTCCCCTCTGTCTTGTATACATATGGATATCTTTGTGTTTAAACAACGTGTTTGTAACACAAAGATTCCTCTCCAAACATACCTCAATCAATTTCTCACCATTCTCATTCATTCTTTGATCACCAAACTTTCCTAAAACTCTTTCGCAACCGTTGCGTGACACACCAACCCAGCCATTAAAATCTCCTAACATTATAATTCTCTCATTCTGATCACACCCATTCACAACATCGTCTAACAGATTCCAAAACTCCTCCCTCTCGGATAGGGATTTAGACATGTCCGGAGCATAAACGCAAATTATGCGCATCCGGACTAGTCCCAATTTCACCTTAATCCACAGGAGCCTTGGACTCACACATTCGTAATCTTTCATACACTGAGCCATCCTTTCAGATATCAGAAGTCCCACTCCTTTGCTAGCTCGGTCATTGTCAGCGACTCCAGACCAGATTGCTGTGATGTTGCCAAGTTGTGAAACTTCCTTTCCCTTACGCTTCGTCTCATTTAAACATAGAAAATCCAGTTTTCTTTCATTCATAATCATACATACTTCATCTAATTTTTCAAACATTCCTCCACATACATTCATCGTACTGAAGCGGGTCTCTTTAGCCCACTTTTCGCCCCGTGAGAAACCATGGCGTGATGAGTGGCGAGCTACATCGCCGCCTCCGTGTTTATTAGAATTGGAACACATATTGGACCCACGAGAAGCAAGGGAAGTAAACTGTCCACCTAGCCAGAGCCCCGCTTGACTAGGTAAGGTTATTTAGTACCCGGAGTGCACCAAGCTCCGGGACGGCGGCACGCTAGCGACCAGGCTCACCCCTGGCCACGCATCCCTCGGCGCGGCAGACCTTGGATTGGTGTAAGGGCGAAGATGGAAAAGCCCTAGTCCCTTAGTCGACTTCTACGACACCCGCGGGAAGAGATGGGGTAGTGCTATTCTAAGCCGACACTACACAAACTTATATGTTAATATTTATTTTTAAGTATTACTGTTTTCTCAAATCATTTATAATTATATTATGATTATTCATAGTAAAAAGACATTAGTTTGATTAATTGAAATGCATTTGTTATCATTGCAAATATTCAGTGTCTATATTATATATAAAGTTATATTCAATGATTATATCTTGGTATTATGTTTTGTAAAAGCATTTCTATTTTATTTAATGAATTTCCATAACACTATAATGCTTTAAAATTTTTTAAAATTTTTCATTACTCATATTTAAAGTTGCTTAGTTTCTTCGGGTCGGGTTTGTAATGAAATATGTTCTTTTCCAGGAGACAGTGGCTATGCACTTAGATCTTGGTGTCTAACACCTGTAGCCGACCCTGATGAAGGTAGACCTGAATATAGGTTTAATGAATGCTTCCAAAAGACTCGTGCTACCATTGAGAGATGTAATGGGGTGCTCAAAGGCCGTTTCCGTTGCCTTATTAAAGACAGGACCCTGCATTATGCTCCACCCAAAGCGACAAGGATTATTAATGCCTGCGCGGTATTGCACAACATGTGTATTACTGCAAATTTGGATTATGCTGGAGTAGATAATCATTTAGATGAGGATAATCTTGGGATAATCCAACCTTTGCCTGTAAATGAGCATGGAGGGAATTATTTTTTAAGATTGGGGCGAGCCAAACGTCTCAGAATAATTAATAACTACTTTAATTAGTTGGTTTGATTTTTTTTATTAGTTTTTAGGTATATCAATAATTAATTAAGGATGTTGGTTTAAGTGAATTTCATGTCTTTGTTTTAGTATGTCATAAACATATAAATAATTAATAGGTGTAGGTTTAAGTGTATTATTTTTCTGAATATGTCATGGATATATTCAAATTAACAGATAATTTATTAATTTAAATTATATAATATGATAAACACATACTGTTAAGAAATGATGTTTATATATTTAGATATAGATATAGATATATATATATATTAGATATAGAATATGTTTAGATATTTAATATTTCATGTGAAATATGACATAAAAATATTTGGAAAAGGTTGTTTACATGAATAGGATATATGTATGTATAGTAGCGAAAGGGATATATAGGACGCAATGTGTCGTCGTTTCTTGAATGAGAGTGGGATAGTCCATAAGAGAGTTCGATAGAGACCGTTTTAAAATAAAGGCCCATTTATTAAGGAGCCATTTCGTACGACCGCCCGCAATCATCGCGCGCTCTCGAATGATTCAGCAACTGAAATTTTTGTAGTGGAATAACAAGCGTCTGCGGCAGTAATTGTGAAGGACGTCTGAATTCAGCAACAACAAAGTGTAATGGAATAAACTCTTTATAGTACCTAGTTCAAACTATCGCCCTAATAAATAATGGAGAATGTTGCTCCCGGCATAAACATAGGTAATCAAGAGCACGCACGCGCACGGCTCTTTGCACCTTGATATAATCTTAGTTATATTTCATATGTATCAATATGAAACTGAATTTCTTGTCCTTCCTTCGTAATCGAGCAGTTTCGTAACAGTCATTTTTTATAGTATTCAAAATTATAATAGTGTTTATTTATACTCTTCAGTTATTAAAAAAAACAACGATAGTGCCAAACAGAAATATAAAATCCTTATAGCACAGCCAGAGCGACACAAACCGAACGAAGAAGAACCTACCTTCTTGTAGTAAGTTGATAGGTAATTTATTGTTTTCCTGAATTTCTCTGAAACTTACTTATTCCAACTGTCTTCTGTGTCTATGTCTTAGCAATAATACGATTATATTATCTGCTTTGACCTAACGATCAAAGCTCACAGATATAAATAATAAATTACGGGTTTCGTCGATAATGTTAATTTAAATTCTATTGAAGACAAAGTATTTAATAGCAGTAATTTTAAATTAGCAATAAATCAAACTATTACTCCTGGATGGATAAAGTAAAACTCAAGAATAAGTTAAAGTTTGCGAAACACACATGTGGCGCACTTTCAATGCCAAAATTGCAATCTAGGGATGAGCATATTTATAATTATAATGCATTTATGTATACGTAATAATCAGTGATCGGAGTAGGCAGAGCTATTTTATGTACTTGCCATATGAAAGAATAATATGGATACTCCCCGAATCCCGGGATTTGTTTTTTAAGTAGAATAATAATAAAAATCTGTTTACGTCTTAGGGAGTAATGAAAGCATACACTTCCTATAATTAAAAGGACGGGTTTAAGGATAATATAATAAATAGATAGAAACTTGATACGTTAAACCACATATATTTTTTTATGTAACAATTTCTTATATTTATACAAAAATCAACAATCATTTAACGTTTTAATTCTGAAGTTGTACACGAACATAATACAAATTATTTATTCCTCAAAAATCTAAACATGATTGAAAATAACAAACTATTTGTATTTAACAACAATATAATCTTAATTAAAATGACCAACACGATTAAACAATAATTAAGTTAATGAAACAAAAAAATAATAATGGTCTATTTCTTGGTCTGGGGCGTCTTCAGCTTCACTAGAAGACTGAGTATGACCTGAGTTAAAATAAATAACAATATTTTTTTCTAAATTTTCTATTTTTAATCTATTTCGTTTTACATCTAACATCCATTTATATGTTGAAAAGGAGCCTTCGACATCTGTGGATGTTAATGGAGCAAATTTATAAGACAAAATTTCGTCACTGACATAATTTTTCGATAGTTTTTCCTCATATTCTCTGAGGATATCAATGTCAGGATTCCTATCCAAAACTTTTTCAATTTTTATTTTTATCCTATCAGAATTACATTCATTTAATGCAGCTCTGACTTTATTAAAAGCCAAAAATGAGTCGCTTAATGCAAATTTTTGTTGCTGCAACTCTTTTAACGAAAATAAAATAATCGTATAATGATTTTCTATATATATTAATTCATTCCGTAGATTTTCTTTTTCTAGAATATTTTTCGCATTTCGTATTGCCATTGATTCAAAGCTGTTTAATCGAGAAACAACATTTCTTATTTCTTCATAATATTTTGCATAATACGAAGCAGCTTCAAGCCAAGTGCCCCATCCAGTTATCACTGGTTGTGGAGGAAGAGGTAAGTTTGGATACATATCTTTCAATATTTTTACTATGCGGGGGGCTTTTAAAAATATTTTTTTCACATTTGATAGTAAAATATCTACATCATGGTACTCTAACCGTATTTGTTCTGATACGCGATGAAGTGCATGTGCCAAACAAGTAACGTGTTTTAATTTAGGGAAAAAAAAATCAATTTTCGCCTCGCAGACAACATGTATGCCACACTATCAGTGCATAATATTAAAACATTATTAATTTTTCTTTCAAAGTTGTCTTGCCAAATATTTTTCAAACATTCCATAGCAAAATTTGAAATGGTTTGGCCATTAACCACCTCAAGCATTTTACAGGCGATTAAATAAGGTCGACCAGAAAAGTTTTCATTTAATGGCTTTACTAAGAAATGCACAATATAACGACCTAAAAAGTCAGTTGTCTCATCTCATCTATCGATATCCAAAGTTTCTCGTCTTTAAAGTTTTCATAGATGGAGGCAATTTTATTATTATAAAATTTGTCCAAATATACTTTACGCAATTGTGACTCGTCAGGCACTTTTTTGACATTGCAATGACAACAGCAAACACCACACATGTATTTTTGAAAATAATTATAATAATCGAATCCCGGAGTATTATTCGGAATCCCGTGGAATATCCATATTAACGTCAATGTTTGCGGTCAATGAACCTAAATCGCTCAACCTACTCCGATCAGTGGTAATAATCGAACTTTTGTTGTGACTTTAAAATTTCATATATTGTCTGTGGTAACATTAAAATTAAACCTGCCTGCCCGTTTTTAAAAATGACAAACTCAAATTGGTTTTCATAAAACGTCAAATTGTCAAAATCAAAATTGTATTTTGTTTGGCAAATGCCGATCCAAACGTAAAGCGGGAAAATTCAAAATAAATTGTTAATTCTAACGAAAATCATCTAGTATTATTTACCCAATAGAAAAGGTAATAACATTCACAATCAAGATGCTATTAAATACGAATGTGCATAATTTAGATGTTGTGTATGGTGTAGAAAACACATTGGGCTCTAAATATTTGACGTTTTGTCTATGCCGATGAAAATGTCTTTTAGGGATTTGTAGTGATGGTGGCTGGCTTTCCTTGATAATTCAGTATCATTTCCTACTTGTTATTTTTAATATTTTCTCTGAATTAACTGTAAATACAGTTGTATAAATAGTGTACCTAAGTGCTCAAGAAATTTCACAAGTATACCGGTAAGTGGAGAGTTGTAATTTAGTGCACGCCGGTTGGCCTACACGTGGTTTGAGAACATAATGTTGCAGCAGGATTGTTTTTTATCGTCACATAATCGTTTATTTAACTGAAGCCTTCCATAGTTGAAATTTCAAGGTAAATTAACTATTTCTTAATCGTTCGTTTCGAATGAATTTATAAGACAATAACGAAAGAACTGTTACACCAATATCAGCTAATGCACCTACATTCTTAATTGTTGCACTTTCTACTATGCAGTTGCATTTGATGCGTACTTACACATCATCAATTTTTATTAGGTATCAATTAGTTTAGTTGTATTATGATTATTTCTATCATTTTTTCTTCTCAGTGGATTCAAAAGAATAATTAATTGTGGTCTTGGAAATATTTTTTCTATTATCCTTAGTTTTAAAAAAATAAATATTATTTATAATTTTCTTTTATTTTAGTGACTGACAGTATAGTAAGTAGCTTTCTTATTTGTGCACTTTGCAATTGACATAGTTGGCAATGACATTACAGATAAGTGAATGACCTACAAAGGCAATGAGGCTAATACATAATGATAATTTGCTCTTGAAATATTATGACACATACAAATGGTAATTTCTTTAAGCATAATTCAAGAAGTTCTGTCCATGTTTCTACAATGATAATGACTTACAAATTGTCTCTCCCAATTATTGTATAATTAGTCATTAAATTTTATTTATGAATCATTCCATAGATGTTTTCCTGTTGTGCAGAAGATGAAATGATACCATCACCATTGATTGCATTGAGTAAATTAAAATATATGATGAAATGGTGTATCTGCTAGTGATTTGAAATTGTATTGTTTTGCTTTTATTATATCTTTATGAAACTTTTGTCCATGACCTGGTTGGGGCTTTCAATAAAGTAAAAAAATGATTCTCAACTAGGCTAATGTTATCAAACCACTTCTATCCTAAACTCAATTGACAAACAAAATGTGACTGTCTATTTTTGATTTATAAAAAAAAGGACTTATGTAATCTAGTAATGATGTCTACTAAATTTTAGAACCAAAAATTGAAAACAGCACTAAGTTAGTTACTATAGAAAACTTATAGATATACTATAAGTACAGAGTACAGAGCAACATGGTTTGTGTGGAAAGCCTCATATCATAATGTTGAATTTAACAATACAATAACAAAATTATTCATGGTTATGTACAAAATTCAATAATATTATGACAAAACAAATGAATGCAGAGCATGTTCTATGATTTGGTATTGACTTATATAATATAAGCCACCTCTTGATTTTGCAGATATAATCATTATGCATAATAAATGAGTAGGAGTACCATAACATTTAGTGCCATATGCCATACATACGCATAGGAACTAGAACAGCATCATCCTTCAGGTCTTTTAAGACACCAACTAGATTATTCATGAGATCATTTACTGCTCCATTTAATGCAATACCCTTTTTCACTCTTCTTTCCTTCACAGGCAAATTCAACTCGCAATTAACCAGTATTTTTCTTCTATTTCATAACTTATACAATTTGTAGGTTAAAGGATTGTCATACTCATTTATCACATTTATCCATTATTTATGAAAATTGGTTAATGAAGGAGGACATAAAATGTTTTTATATTTAGAAGAAAAAAAATACTATGTGCATCTAGGTATGAGCATCAAAGAAAACTGTTTTAATAAATTAAGCAAATTCCTCATCACAAGGGAGCAATTTAGAACTTTACTGCAATAGAATGCATGAAAAAATCATGTTTTGAGATGACTTTTTATTTGAGCAATTAAGTGTGGAAGATTTGATAAACGTTATGAGAGGAACCGTGATAGCCCAGTGGGTAGAACACTCGGTTATCGTGCAAACGACTAGTGTTCAAATCCTGAGTCGGGCCTACACCAATTTGTCTTTTCTAAAGACATATGTGTGGTTAATTTATCATGGTTGTTAACGGTGAGGGAAAACATCGTGAGGAAACCCACATGGCTGACTTAGTCATGTGACAGTGTATTCGTACAAAACGGCGATAGGCCTGCCCCCTATCACGTGAGTACACTGTCCATGCAAAACGTGGGTACTCTGAACACCAGGTGATAAAGTCACGTGATGTTCAGAAGTATTAGTACCTCTGCCAACCCCTTCGGGGATATTCGGCGTGAACGTTTATGTTATGTATGTTTATTATGTTTTATAAACAAAGTCTATGGTATTCTATAATTTTCAGTATAATTGATTTAGTAAGAAGAAACATAACTTATTATTATTAATGAGTCTCACTCACAGACCATCTAACTGCTTCTATGGTCTATTGGTTAAATTAGAATATAAAACTCATGACCTTGAATCTTAGTTCCGATTCCAAAGCCAAGGGGTTATCTATAACTTCAATGAGCTTCTGAGGGCATGTTATCTCTTCAGCCTCACACTTAGTCATAGTTGTTGGTTATGTCCTAATTTCTCTTTCAAGGCTTGAGCCTAGGCAGATACATACAGTTCTCCAAAATTAATAATGCGCATAGAAATCTTTGTCACTATTCGGCAACGATTGTGTTCCCCGAACATCTGAAGACGATATGTATGTATATAGAGTAGTAACTGCATGTTATAATTTATCAGTAACGGAACTTGATTTGCTAATTATATGTTGATTTTCGTGATGTTCAATAAGTTCAAAATCCGTGGATATCCACATGGTTGCAAATATGCTACAATCTTTGTTGCATTAATTTACTTCGGAAATCAGGGACTTTCTATATCCTGACATCGTAGATTCATCAGAACTTTCATTATGCTCTGGTTCATTTGTACTTTCTTCACTGCAATCACTAGTGTAAATAATCATTTCATCGGAAAAACTATCGATTCTTGGTTCAAATTTTCTATGTTCATCTTAGCATTTAATTGCATTATCACAAACTTATTTCCATTCTTCTGGACCAATATTATTGTTTTTTTTCTAATATGGCATCTTTACTATTTTATAAAATAAAAATTATTGTATAATTTCAATAATATAACTAAAATTAAAAACAACCCAAGAAAGGTGTATGATAGCAGTTCTATATAATTCCACCTTGCGGTCACCAACAATATGTAAAGACGATTGACGGATCTTTGACAGCCCGGCGACAGCCACCGCCCGCTCGAATTGTTTTCGTTTGAGAACACATGATAATTTACTCGTATTACTTTCAAACAAGATGCAAAATGCAAGTTCATAGTTTAGGGCGCTTAAGATTCAATTATTCGGGTTTTTCCGGAATACGAGAGTCATTGAAGATCTGCATGCGCATTACTAATTTTGGAGAACTGTATGTAAGTTATACCTTGTCAAACTAAAAGAAATATGCACATACTTATGCATAAACTTACGTCCGTAACGCAGACAGGCATGGGTTCAAATCCCGGGTTGAGTCTACGCCAATTTGTGGGTTGTATTTAGTCAGTGCATACTATACGGCAATAGGCCTGCCCCCAATCACGTGAGTTTTCTATCCGAGCAAAACATGGGTACTCAGAACACCTCGTGACAATGTCAGGTGATGTTCAGAAGTATTAGTACCACTGCCAACCCCTTTGGGGATACTCGGCGTAAACGTTTGAGTTTGGGAATATGATTAAATACGAATTATTATCCCTTACCACGCTTTTTGTTTTGTACCTTTCTATGGGCTAACTGGTGTGGAGGAAAAGGAAAGATCTTCCGCCAGGCGGGCGGTCGGTAGCGTGCCTGGAGACCGTATGCTCTTCCCTTTCCCCTAGCTTTGTGTAATATGTCCTATACATATTTTTATTTAATTCGTTTATTTTATTCCAGAGATGAGTTCGAGCGTATGTTACAAATGCAACCGCACCGGGCACTTCGCGCGCGAGTGCACGAATGGAGGCGGCGGCGGCGGCGGTGCGAGGGACAACAGCTTCGGCCGTCAGCGAGAAAAGTGCTATAAATGTAATAGGGCGGGACACTTCGCGAGGGATTGCAAGGAAGAAGCCGACCGTTGCTACAGGTGATACTCATTTAACACTAAATACTTACACCATTGGCTCAGCGACCCAATGTGGGACACAAGAATTCGCTAATTACTGGTGACTTAACACAAACTATATTCATTGTTAAATAAATGAAAAAGGACCAGTTGTTGTGAAAATCTTTAGGGGAGGCCTGTGTCCAGCAGTGGACATCTATTGGCTGAATGATGATCATCATCATGATGAATGAATAAATCCACATATCACTTTATTCTGTGGATAGTTTTGAATGAGCAATTTGGTATACAAAATAAAAGTAATGCTGATTACAAAACCATTTACAGATATAATGTTCAATAACATTATTGTATTAAATAATTATGAATATCTAGTTAAACAAAAAACTACAGTAGCATTTGACCTTTAATCTGATTTCAGTGATATACGTTTTTGCAGTTGATATAATAAACAGAATCATAGGTCTATTTTATTTAATATTGTAATACAATTTGAACCACAAATTCCGAAAATTGTTTGCAATCAGCATTATTTTTATTTAACATTAGATAACATTGTATTTCACTTTTGTGTTTCCTTTCAAACAAACATATTTAAATGATAAAAAACATTACATATTGATTTGGGTAAAAACAAAATTAACTAGGCATTGAGTTAAGAATCTATCACCTTTGATAAACCCATTTACGGTGAAAATTTGCTTTATTTTCATGTAAGTCTCCCACCTCATTAGGATGCAACTTTTACATTTAAAAATCTATTTTCATGTATTTGTAGCCGAGTTTCATGTCATCAGTGTGATATTTAAAAAGGTTAGCTCAGATTTAAGTTGCATTCATTTATTTCCACTACACACACACTACATAAAATACACATATTAGCGCAGTATATCTAGACAAAGAAAATGCAATTTCTTTTATCAATTAAATAAAAACAAATCAACAAGCCCATCACTGTATTAGTCGACGCTTGACAAAATTAAATAAAAATATAATCCTGTGCTGCTGTAACAATTAACGTTGATGATGACTACTATTCTAGCATCAACAGAACACATAATGTATGATTAGAGAGGGAAAATGCATTTACATGCATATGATTCTCTCATACGAACTTACATTTATAACTCTAAAAATATTGTTCTTGAGTGTACAAGCAGAAACACTTCTAAAAGTCAGTCAAAATTGATTAAAATTAAGATTTTGTATGGATTAAAAAGTGTTTATGATATATGCAGCCGAACCGAACGAAATATTATGTCTTCTGCCTTAGTACGGATAGTTCATTATGATAAGGGTACTAGGGTATAAGAAATGCAGTAATTTGTACGTGGCATTGCAGATGTAACGGCACGGGGCACATAGCGCGCGACTGCGCCCAGTCGCCGGACGAGCCGTCGTGCTACAACTGCAACAAGACGGGGCACATCGCGCGCAACTGCCCCGAGGGCGGGCGCGACGCGGGCGCGCAGACGTGCTACAACTGCAACAAGGCGGGGCACATCAGCCGCAACTGCCCCGACGGCACCAAGACCTGCTACCTGTGCGGCAAGCCCGGCCACATCAGCCGCGACTGCGAGGACGCCGACCGCAACTAACCACACCACCACCGGACGATAAGCAAACGGGACGCCAGACTGACGGAGTATTATTTGAATGTTCACTTGTATATACGGATGCGGCGATCGTGACTCGGTCTCTCCACAGTGATGAAGATATTGTGTTTGTTAATCGTATTATCGAGGACGCGCGAGGTAGCGTTACAGTTTTTAGCATTACAGAGTATATATGTAATAATATATTTTGTATAGATTTTTTTGTCGAAAAGATAAATTGAATGCTATGTATGATGCGTTTTACATATTGATGATGCCGAGGAGAGCTACCCAAACCTTTACTATTTGCTTTGTTAGCAGAAATTCTCTGAATCATGTTGCGGTCACAAACTCCAAAGTGAAGTCAATTTGAATCGATTATTTTAGTTCCTTTTGTTTATCATGTCCTGCTTGCAATTTTAGTGGACACTGCAGTGGTAATTAGATTATAATCAATCACACTTTTTTTATTTTGTTATCCCCATTGGATATCCCCCCCACATTAATTACACGTTATTTTGTGTAAAGTTACAACATTGAAAATAAAAGTAATTATAACTTAATGCTTCTTATTCGTTAATTATGTTCCTAGTCAGTAAGTATTATCTACTAACCAGTTCTAAACAAGACAAACTAATAAACTTTATTAATTTACTATCAAAATAATGTTACATCAAATAACTTTGTACATGCATATCCTTAGCAGAGGGAAAAGTCAGACAATAATGGCTAAGAATCACAATTTCGACGAAAAGGAATTATGACTGAGCCTTGCTAAATATTAGATAGCAGATAAATCATACAGTTTAATTTAGCCCCAAAGTAAGTATATTTTAAGTATGACGATGTATATATTGACGACATGATATTCCAATGGGTAGAACACCCACCCGTAAACAGAAGGGCGTGAGTTCAAATCCCGGGTCGGGATTCCCTACACCAATTCTTCTTTTCTAAAAGTCATATGTGTGGTTAATTTATCATGGTTGTTAACGGTGAGGGAAAACATCGTGAAGAAACCCACATGGCTAAGTACAAGGCTAAGACAGTGTATTCGTACAAAACGGCGATAGGCCTGCTCCCTATCACGTGAGTACACTGCCCAAGCAAAACTTGGGTACCTACTCTGGACACAAGATGGCGCTGCCATGTGAGTTCAGAGGTATTGGTACCTCTGCCAACCCCTCCGAGGATAAACGGCGTGAACGTTTATGTATATAGATATATAACGTGGGTTAATTAACTCAACCAAAGACATAAATCACATCCTCAATTTATATGCTTGATTATATACATGGTTTGTTTGGTTATAATTTTTAAAATTCTACTACTACTTAATTTAGTCATGGATTCTTTCAAATGCGAAAAATCTGATAAAATTACTACTCACTACGGCTAACGGCTATAAATTCCTAAAAGGGGTAGCCAGAGCTTTAGAATAAGAAATTCCCCTGCCACATTTGGAATTTGAGTGGGAAAATTATTTAGAAAATATTCAACAACACTTCCTACAAGTGTGTGACAAACAACATGTGAAAATTAGTTTGGATGTAATCTTTCCCGCCACGTTTCTTTGACCCATACTGTTCTAATTATATGGACTCTTTTATATTGACATATTCTTCATGTTCCCCTGCCAAAGAGGCGATAACCACTCAACCTCCGAGAGCAAACTTGAATCTGGGGGCACTGCCTTGCCACTCGTCTTGGCGGGGCACTTGCCCCCGCCAAGACAAGCCAAGCGAAGTGCACGGGCACTACCTACCTTTTCTCGAAGCGCTTCGTCGTTTTTTTGAACCCTCATAACTTGGGTTTGGATTATGCTAGATCAACAAAATTTTCGGGATATATTGTCAATAGCGGATTTATTGAACATATACAGTTTTAATTACATTAGCTTTTACACTTCAGCTTTTATCTATATCTAAAAAACTCTGATTTCGTCACTGACTCACTGATGATCATCAAAATTGTTAGGGTATTTCCTAACGTACTAGAAAGCTGAAATTTTGTATGTAAGCTCGTCATCCCCCAACCACTTGCATTATACAATAGTTCTTGTAGTAACGAACGGCCAAGCCACATATTTTGACTAAGGTGTAGAGTTTGTGAAGTTAGGCATTGTAGAGTTAGGGCGTGTAGTGTTAGAAGCTTGGCTCTACATGAGATCTGATAACTTTTTGACAGTGCGAGTCGAGCTCATCTTGGCAACATTTTACATGAAACTGTTTTTGGTGGGATAAGTTTTCCAGGTTGCACATCCGTCGTGCATCACCAGTTTGATGCCATAATCCGACGTTGGCGGACGTGTTCAGTAGGGTTGATTGGGACTTAAAGGTTGAGTGATTATCGCCCTTTTGGCAAAGGATGAGGGACAAAGAATTATTTGTAAGTAAATAAGAGTCCATAAAATTAGAGGAAGAGTATGGGTCGAAGAAACGTGGTGGGAAAGATATTCTGAGGCGAATATTTATACATTGTGTAAGAATTAACCAATAAGGGGTGCTCACTTTTAAGCTGGCGCGAGCGCGCTCGTACTGCTGTGTTGAGATGTGTACCACTTGCGCTCTGTCAGTCTTGGCACACCGAGATAACTGTTTGGACGTAGTAAATTAACCAAAATTTCGTAGTTTAACTTATAATAGTCACAAAAGTGAGCACCTCTTAATGATAAATTAAGTCAAAAGATTGGTCGGTGGGTCTGCAGCCTGCAGCCCGAGTAGGAAATACAAAATACACGATCCAAGTTTGGCCATTATGATCTCATAATCCAAATCCGTACAAAACAACAACAACAGAGTGTTTACACTACCTAAGAAGCTTCTAACTGAAATGTCAAACACACTTGGATTGTCTCTACTCGGATCATTGTTAACGAGGCACCATGTCAGCACTGGGCGCACATGTCGGTGCTGTTTATGCAGGTTGGCAGTTATATATTATAAACATAACATAAATTTCACGCCGTTTATCCCCGAAGGGGTTGGCAGAGGTACCAATACTTCTGAACTGAACTCACATGGCAGCGCCATCTAGTGTCCAGAGAAGGTACCCACGTTTTGCTTGGACAGTGTACTCACGTGATCGTGGGCAGGCCTATCGCCGTTTTGTACGAATACACTGTCACATGACTAAGTACAACTTAGCTATGTGGGTTTCCTCACGATGTTTTCCCTCACCGTTAACAACCATGATAAACTAACCACACATATGACTTTAGAAAAGACTAATTGGTGTAGGCCCGACCCAGGATTGGAACTCACGCCCTTCTGTTTTCGGGCGGGTGTTCTACACATTGGACTATCATGTCGTCTTATATAAACATCTTGTTTTATATAATATCATTGTCATGCTCGTGTTGAATCTAGTTGATCTGAGTGTTAAATTAACTACATCGCCATCTACCAGTAGAAGTAGTACCAACCGACTCTCCTTGTGTTGCCTTCTCCAAGAGAATATATCCCACTCTAGGGATTTTTGAGTTCCTACAGTATTTGTGGAGGTTTTGGTGACAGCCAGGTTTCGTAGAGGTTGACTATGGACAGGAACATTATTAAAAAAATTGTCCCAAAGAATTTCAATGAAACACAAGACGACACAAACATTCTTACTATAAATATATGACTAATGGGATGTCTTTAATCCACTGCAGGGATTCAGACACTATTTTATTCAAAGATTGGAAAGAGGGATGGTCTATTTTGCATTTAATTTAAATGCCCGAATGATATTTAATTTTGGGGTGACGGAACAAGCATGAGGGAAAATGTAATCTTGAATTGACCGAGGAATAATGTTAACAGCGAACTGTATGTAGTGAAAGAGAAAATTGTAAACAAGATATAAAGGAAATGCGCAGTGATTTGACATAAAATAGGTTCATTATTATCATCAGTATTTAGCCATTCGACATCCACTGTTAGACATTACCCACTTAAGACACCCATAAATGACCTGCGTTGCTTGTATCCCTAGGCTCCCTGCAAACATTCACAAAGTCGTCAGTCTTCCTTGTAAGAGGCCTACCCATAGTTAATCGCCCGGTAAGTTTCGCCTCCATTGAATTTTTGAGCAGAAGTTTGGCAGCTCTGCAGGCTATGTCTGACAACCCGGTTCTTCCATGAATCCTCTTTGTACGCCTGCCTCATCACAAAATTCCAATTATTAATTGTCGTGAACATATATTTTATTCAATTTTAATTAGTACTTTAATCAATAAGGATAGATTTCTTGGGGGATAATATTAATTTAAAAATTGTATTGATGAAGACGGTTTCATTGAAACTTTATTAAAATAAGGAACAAGGCTCAATTTATCTCTTAAATATGCTATTATTTTTGTTTTAGTTAAAATGAAAAGGTAGATGGATGTAAACGAAGCTGGAGAAATTTGCTAGTATAGCTACCTAGCTACAATACAACATCGCGTACATCATATTATAGTATAGATAGATATATTTCTATTAAATTATTATAAAAAAGTACTTGTGATTTTTAGCAGGTTTTAGCCGATTATGCCTTAGTTGTAGGGATTAATATTCAAGAGTTGGTAACACTGGTATAAGGGAGATGAATGAAATTGAACTGTCAAACAAATCCAATTTCTAAAAGCAACGAACGAAACGAAACAAAAGCGGCGCGGCGGCGGCTGCGCAAAGTTAACATTGGTGTTTTCTTTCATGTAAATAACTTTTTGATTAAGATAATGATTTGCATTTATATCATTTAAATTAAATTGTAAACCTAAATTGCTACTTTTTGTACGGCTTTTGTGTCATTCCGATATTAATGAAGAAGTTAAAACTGAACGTTGAATATATGGGCGTTAACTTCGTAAGTACATCTAGGTTGTTTTATTAAATTAAACTTAGTTATAGTCAAGAAGATACAAATATTGCTTTGAAAATTTAATTATTTTGAAATGTGTCACCTTAATTTCCTTATATTATTAGTGGCTTTATTCAAGATTAATGATTTAACAATCGAATTTACCTATGTGCAATTGGAGGTGCATTTAACTAATGTACGTATTTCGTTTTACAGTTAACGCTTTAAGAATGGCTAGAAAGAATTTATTTATAGTTTTGGCATTGATACAAGCTTGCCGAACGCAAGATTACTCGAATTTGCCTGGTAATGAAGTGAACCCGACGAATGACTATAATAACCCCTACAGTTCAAACTATGATCCAAATCGATACGAAAATCCATACAGTCCAAGCCAAAGATCTGGAGTAGACCAATATGACCCAAATCGCAACCAGTACGACCCTAACAGGAACCAATATGATCCTAACAGGAACCAATATGATCCTAACAGGAACCAATATGATCCTAACCGGAACCAATATGACCCAAACAGGAACAGATATGACCCTAACAGGAATCAATTTGATCAGAACTCTGGTCAGTATGATCACAACCGTGGAACATATAACCAAGACAACTCACCATATGCACCTAAATCTTCTTATGATGCATCAATCGAAGAGAGGAACCCTTTAAACCCTTATGATAAGAACAGAAATGATCCTAATTATCCAGAAAGTACTCCTAAATCAGTGTATGATACTAATAGGTATAGTGGTGCAGGGTTTAACCCACGAGTTTCTGATCACGAAAGTGTTATTATAAATGAAGCGTAAGTTCATTCTTTTCTTTTTGTTATTATGTTTTCCTTACAATTCTTCACTCTTTGCATTATGGTTGCATGAGCAGATGATATTATTTGATTCTTACCAACTTGGTACAACATAACAAAAACTTAATTATATTAACAACAATTCTCTTAAGAAAACAACACTCATAGGAAAAGGAGGGTCAGTTCAGTAATTGGCTTCGACCTCGTTTTTAAAACATATTCTTTTTATATTATAAATTGATAAAAGACATCAAACTAAACAACTTTGCCTATGGAATCCTTATCTAAAATATTGTAATTTTCAAAATAATTAATACATAAAAAGCTAAAATAAAAATTAATCAATATAAAAAGTGTATGTTTTAAAAATGAATTCTAGGCAATCTGTAGCTTGTGAGCATTGTATAGCTCTTTGGATACAAATAATCCATAACTATGTTTTATGACCATTAAAAATCCTTACTTTATAAACATTTAGCATTATACTGATATACAAGCCTTCCAATTGTTAAGGTCTTTTATAAAATAATAATATACATACTATTTTCTTACTTATCCTTTTTTGTGCATGTCTTGGGGGTAACAAGGGATATGGTGCTTTTAAGTGATTGATGGGCAATAAGGTTGGAAAATCATCACCACCACTTTATTTAGATAATTCTCCCCATGTCAATTTTCAATAGTGATTAAGCCTCTGAATACCATTCTGGTACATTGCGTTAAGCCCTTTCTGGCATAATCATATCTACTTCAATATTAATCTTTGTATGAATTGTTGCAGAACATATTTCATAGTTGCTTCAAGGATGGTGCGTCCAGGGCAGATTTATAAGATCTCTGCAAATATAATGAGGACCCGAATGCAGATGACCATTAAAGCATCCATTTCTTGTAATGGGGTAGAAATCTCAGATGCTAGTTCTCTGGTCAAAGAAGGTGTGCCAGAAGTCATTAACTTAAGGGTATGTTTCTTAAATTTTAACCAATTTCTTGTGTATAATAATGAATGACTGATAGTAAACAATTATAAAGCTAAAATAAAGTGATAATGAAAGTCTATGTCATGATGCATAATGAGATTAGAATTGTAAGCTTAATATTATTAAGGGATATTGAGATATCATTTTGTAAGCCAAGTTGAGTAATAAAACTGAGAGGTTTTCCCTCATTACAGATATATTTTACTGAAGAAATAATCTAAACTTAAAGAACTAATTAAAGTAAAGTTTATATAAAGGCTTGGTGTTTACTGTGTAAATTTTGTTACTAAAGTATACTAGACTCATAAACTGGTGGCAGATAGTGACAAGCAAAGAGCTTCTCTATGACTTTGCAACATCAACATCATGTGATGTGTGCTGTCTCATTTACACATTTGTCACTCATCTGCCATGAGTCTTCATGTTGAGTATAGTTTTTGATTTTTACACCTAAGCTATTGTTGATACAACTATGTGTTGGTATAGTATATAATAAAGTAATTTTTTTGGTTTGCATTTAGATACCAGTTACAACCGTGCCTGGCAACTACAAATTGCGAGTTGAGGGTCTATACATGGATGACCCCTTCGGTGGAAAAGCATTTATTAATGAGACTGAACTCACATTTTCTAAAAGATTCATGACTATCTTTATACAAATGGACAAGCCAGTGTATATGCAGAGTCAGCCAGGTACGAAAACAAGTAAATTATAATGTAAATCAAGATTATGTAAATAGTAGTTAGGGGTAAATAGCATGAACTCATTTCTTCCTGTGATTGATGCAGAGGCAATTCAGGGTATTCCACCTTTTAAAATTATTGGTTGAATTAAGCTGTGTATGTGTGCTGTGTGGCTTTGAATAATCCTACCCCATATCTTACCATGGGTGATGGAAATAGGCGACTAACGGTATCAGGGCTTTTTAATTGATTTTTGGAGAATGTGGTTGGGGATCCATCACCAAAAACCTTTATTTTAGACCCACTCAACTTCCAAAAGTGGCTTAGGAATTTCTTATTCCTAGCTCTGGCTGCCCCTTGCTAGCCATGAGTAAGTATATGTATGTACTCTTTATATCTATTAGAAAAAAAGAGAGTGTAAACAAACCATTGCCGGGAATAAAATCGAAGATTTCCTCAAGAAAATACTTCCATGACACTAGAATTTCACATCCGTCAATTATAAAACACAGTCGTCGACTAATCGAGCTAAAAATTAAGTACTAATTGGAGATAAAACTTGCGAAATACGATTAAGTTAAAAAAAATTGGTTATTTAATATTTTTTCCAATGCAAAAATTTGGGATGGGTATTGACATTAAAATAGTAATGAAAGAATGACAGTAATCGATTACCGATTGATGAATCGATGTTAGAAGATCCAATATATTAAAATCACAGTGAATAAAATGTATATCACTGTAAACTATTGCATATTTAACAAAAATAATAATATGTATATTGATACACAAAACAAATTTATTATGTTTTAAGTCCAGAAATTGTTAGTGAGTATGCAGATTATAACTATTATTAAAGTTAAGTTAAATTTGCGCCGGCTCTGGTTTTTTTTAGCTATGTCTTTGATTAATTGACTAGCGGCCCGTCCCGGCTTTGCACGGGTTGACACATTTAATTTACACATACAAAACATTTTGTTATTCAAGTTAAGTCAGGTATTTAAATAATGTGGTGCGTGTGGCATTAATATTGGCTGTCAGTCACTCGGGGAATTTAATCAGTCTTTTTAATTTTATACATAGGACTTTTTTTGTAACTTTTAAGGTTTATTGTGGGTTTTGGATTATTTTAATTTTATTAAATACGTTGCAATTGCGTCGGAAAATCGCTATACAGATTTTTGCTTAAATGTGCTTTCATATTAGTACGCCAGTTAAGAGTCTGTCTCTTTTAGGGCCTATTGTAAAATTTAGCGCAATGGTTACAAATTATAGCACTCTTGAATAGTGTAGCTTTGAGTTTGTGAAAGCGCTTTTATGAACGTTTATGTATCTCTGAAAATAAGCCCTTTCAAACAAACAATGAGAGTTACAAACTTTGCATACGTCATACATATACTTAAGAGCTTATTCCATTTGTCTGAATTCAGGTCTGAAAGCGTGTGCGTTAAGCTGGCGTACCATGAAGCTGTATCGAGCTGGTTACTATGTCAAAAATCTCTGCCTAAATAGTGCCTAATTAGTGTAAAACTAAAAAAAAAAGTGCCTCTTTAGTTTAGGAAATAAACACCATTTTCACTGTGTACGTTTTCACTATTTAGGCAGAGTTTTTTGACATAGTAACCAGCTCGATACAGCTTCATGGTACGCCAGCTTAACGCACACGCTTTCAGACGTCTGAATTCAGACAAATGGAATAAGCTCTTTACGACTATCTTTTGCTCCCGCAACCGTATTCAGTAGTCACGTGCGACGACAGCACGATGGCTTATTTCATGTATAAGATTGGTGTTTCCATATCGATTTCTATGATCTTTTTTTATTTACATACATACATACTTATACTCACAGCTATAAATCCCTAGAAATGGTAGCCAGAGCTAAGGAATTAGAAATTCCTCAGCCACTTTTGGAAAGTTGAGTTAGGAAAAAAAGGTAAAATAAAGGTTGTTGGTGATGAGTCTCCAACCGCATCGCCGAAAAATCCCGTAATAGCCCCAATATCATAGTCGCCTTTTACGTACACCCACCGGAAGAAATGGGGTAGTGATATTCTAAGCCGACACTATACAGCATTATTTTTATTTAATAGGTAATTATGTAAACTTTTTGGAACTAGAGATGACTGAGAGTGTTATAATTATAAACGAAAAAGTAAATTAATATAATCAGAATGCTCCGAAGTGCTAAGCTATCAGGAGTTACACGTGTTATTGTGAGTCAACCATAAAAAATAGACATATGCTGTACAGAAATATTTTTTAGATATTAATATGTAGAATATTTTCGTCACACATCATTTCTATGTAACTTTAACCATAGAGGCTGCACACGTGACGGAAGCTTAGAAAATGAAGTATTTCTTCTGTTTTCCCAGAATTCCCCTTCACTATTCTGTTGAAAACCATAACCTATAACTTTAATATACTATAACCTCCCCAGGAGCGTGAAGAATAATTGTACCAAGTTTCGTTAAAATCCGTCCAGTAGTTTTTATTTCCATAAAGTACATACAAATCGACAAATTTTACTGATTGCATTTTTGGCATCAGTATCGATCACTAATAACCCCCTGATCGTTATTTTTAAAATATATTTCATGTACAGGATTCACCTCCACAGATTAATTATAAGTATAGATAGTTCTAAAAAGTTGATTCTGAAAAGAACACTATATTTAAGAGACAAAATGTATTCAAAAGTAAACTCGTCTGCTGCATTGAGAGCCGACCGCGCGACTTCCTCTCTCATTTATGTTCTTTCTCCCTCTCTCCGAAGCCGATCGGGCGACGAGACAGCGACGTCGCGCTTTAATTTAATTGCATTATTTTTTAAACTATAAGTCCAAATCTGATGTAGTAATATAAATAACATTAATCATCTACGTTAAATGTTCCTATTTACAAAATCACTTAAATTGATACGGACTTATGTTCAGATCCTATAATATAAGGTTAAAAATGTAGCTTTTTTTAAAAATTTACATACATATCTATATTCTGATTTACTTCAAGAGGATAGATATACTCTTACGGACTTTTTTTACAGAATATTTTTCTTCTTCTATCTCTTATGGTGGGTATCCACTATGTTTGCGAACCTTTTACCATCAGCTGCTCTGCCCCAAAGTTAAATACCGTAAGACATTATGCTTTGAGAAAAGCTGTTACAAACTAATCGAGCTGTCTATACATCTGTCAAATGTCTTATTTCCCTAGTGGCACATGCAGCACTACTTAGCCTACCAGCTAGTGAGCACCAGTAATGCATTTGTTTTTTTTCATTCAATACAAGATTATTGGACCCAAACATCGTTTGAATCTGTGTTATTCACCTCGTTAATATCCTGATTATTTCAAATACTAGAAGTATAATGAATCTGTAGGTATGAAGAATCTGTATGTGTGTTAAAACTTAATAAATATTTAGTAATATTTAAAATAGAATGATAATAGTTTGATGAATAATTTTAGTTTTTAAGCAAATCTGTTTATTTTATTGTACATCTACCGAACATGTTTTTAATCCACCAAATCTTTCCATTTATGGGTTGTCTGGAAGAGATCGCTCTTAGTGATAAGACCGCCAGTTGTACTTTGGCTTTTTTACCGATCTTTTTTTTGTAATTGTTGTTTTTTTGTAATGTGCAATAAAGAGTTTTATTATTATTATTATAATCAGAAAGTCTGTTTTATAAGTATACGATTAAATTAGATCACAAATCTGCATACCATTAGTAACGTGTTCGATGTTTACGTCGCCGTCGATTATATTGGTAACAACACTAAAATGTTAAAAGGTCATTGACGTTTCTTTGTTTACAATCCTATTTTTTCTAATTGATATGAACTATATGTAGATATAGATATAGTGACAAAAAAGTTAGGATTCTATAGTCTGAAGAATAAAAGGCTGTATGTACAGTAGTATAAGTGGTGATCGTAAGTCTCTGCCTGCCGGAAAATATGGGCATGACTATATGTATGTTAGTTGGCCAATGTGAAACTATGCATTTATTTTGCGTTACGAAAGCCTAAGTTATAATCTAATTGAACATTTCTAATCGTAGTGCGATTCCGAGTGATCCCGATCAACACAGAGCTGAAAGCATTCGGGCGCGCCATCGACGTCTTTGTGTTGGACCCCAACAGGAGGGTCATGAAGCGGTGGCTGTCTAGACAGGTGAGCTTTCAGCATATAAAACATTCGTTATTTGCCCCGGCTTTGCACTGGTAGTAAGCGTTTTGGTTTATTTAAGTCGAATAGTTTTTGAGAAGTTTAGAACCTCGGTCGCACCTTCCTTATAAGTCCCTTTAAACAATGAAAGCTTTTAGGATAACTTCTATTTAATTGCATAATAACATTAACATTTCTGTAAAACTGTAATAACTGATATACCTAGTTGTAATCAATAAATATGATTGCTTAATTAATATTACGTTTTGAGATTTCTTGATAATTTCTTATAATGTCTATCTGCGACTCAAACTCAACTAAATTCGGGAAATTATATATCGCTGTTTGTGGTATCTAACAGCAACCATATACTTTCCAATAATGAGGCAAATCAAAGTATCGTTTACGTAAGTAAAAATCCATCATTCTTGATCCCCACGTATGAAAAGCAAACAGTTATCAATAACCGGATTTTATTGTCGGTTTTAAGTGACAGTGTCCTATTGCCAGGTGTAATAATGTTAATAGGTTATTGTTTGCAGTCATTGTAATTAGATCTATAGACGATACATCCGCTGTTTTGGATACATTTTCATTTAAAATGTTTGAGTAAACTTAAGTGTCTCTCACATTTTCACTTCTAAGTGATAGGTGGTGGAATCAAAGTACTTGAAAAACCTTCTACAATATATATTGTTGCATCTATTTCCATACATACATACATATACTCACGGCTGTAAATCCCTAGAAGCTGTAGCCAGAGCTAAGGAATTAGAAATTCCTCAACCACTTTTGGAAAGTTGAGAAAAGGTGGTAAAATAAAGGTTGTTGGTAATGGGTCTCCAACCGCATTGCCCAAAAATTCTTTAATAGCCCCAATACCGTTAGTCGTCTTTTACGTACACCCACTGGAAGAAATGGGGTAGTGCTATTCTAAGCCGACACTACACAGCAAATACATCTATGTCCCTCTCAAATTTTAAAAGCTGCTAAGTAAATATTACTATTTATTATATTATTAAATATTACTAATAGCTTTGTAGTGTTAGAATGGCTCAAACCACAACCTACTTACCCCTTCCCGCGGTTGCCTTGGGCGATGTTACTGGAGAATCATTACCAACCATCCTTTATTTACTTGAAATTAATATTACCCAAACATTTCTTTTTATTTGTTTATTTGTATTACGTTTTAATGCGAGTATATGTAATATCAAATTGTACTCAGATGCTCCAATTATTGCTCACCTGGGTTGCCGGTAGAAAGTTAGAGCCGCATTTTTTCTGCTCTAGTCAAAATAGCCTAGTTTAATTCATCCATTTTAGGGTGTGTCCTATTTCAAATAATGCAACGACGAAACCATATCATTGTGATTGATATTTTCATTAAGTTTATATTAAGTGGTAGGTATATTAATAGCAAAAATAATTGTAAAAACAGTTCGAATCTGTGCGATGCTCATGGCATACACATTTTTAAATGTGCACATCTAAGAGCAAGAAATTATTCATGTTTAAACATTGTTCGTCACATCTAGTTTCCGTTCTCAAAGAATAATCTAACAAAACAAAAGCAAGTATTTCTAATCAGAGAAATGTTTACAAAATAAAGCTACGGTTTGTATAAATATTGGTTCTTTATATTAAAACTATAACATAAGTTCAAAATACTTATATACTTAATGATGATAAATACGATATTTTATATGAATTAAAAATATCGACTGATTTAAAAACTGCAAAAAGTGTATACTACGCATATGCAAACTCATGGTTAAGCTACGGCATCATTTTGTGGGGAAACAGTACAGACGTACATAATTTATTTGTGATGCAGAAGAAATGCATAAGAATTTTAGTGAATATCAGACAGAGGGAAAGTTGCAGGCCTCATTTTATCAAGCAGGAAATATTAACTTTACCTTCTCTTTATATTCTTGAGATGTGTAAATTTGATGCACAGAGATTTATTTCCGCAAGCCAAAGATTTCTATATCCAACCTCGTAACCTGCGCCATCAGAATAGATTAGAATTACCGTCTACAACCCTTCACCTAGTCAGTTCGAACACACATCACATGGCAATAAAAATTTACAACAAATTACCATCTCACCTTAAAAATATAGAGTCAGATAATGTTTTTATTAAAAATCTAAAAGGTTACCTCATTACAAATTGGTTTTATAGTACAAGAGAGTTCCTAGACAATAAAGTCCTTATGTAATTAGTTTTAAGATTCCAATTTTATGTTTCAAGTGAAATTTTAAGTTTTGAATTTGCATGATTGAAAAAGTCTGACATGTTTTAGTATTGTGTTAATTTTTTATTTTTTTATAGTTTAATTAGTAGGTTTTAGAAAGTTGTTTTTCAAATTGTAAAATTATTTTAAGGCAGCTGAACTGCTTGCTACTGTTACGTACCGGGTTCTTAATTTGATAAATACCAGTCACACTTTCGTGCAATAAGGTGTAATTATATTTATTGACCAATAACGCACTTTACACAACACAACAAACACTATCGACAATTAACTATCGATACTCGCACTAATTAACAACACTAATTTACTCCGTTATAGTAACACTGTCCACACCGTTACGCTTATTTCCGTAATCCGTATATCACTGCACTGTCGTATTTATTTCTTCGCTCTAGTATTTCGCTTGTTCCCTCTTTAGTCCTTCGCACTCGAATAAATCCGTAGCACGCGTCGCTCTTTATATATGCCAAATCTCAAATACGCGAATATTACAGAAAGTTCTAGTACCACATTCTCGAAAAGTCGATGTTCGAGAAACATCTAGTAATTCCTTTACTTATTAGAATACTAGTAACGCCATCTGTTATCTAGTAGTGGCAAATCCTATCTCCTACTTGCGAACAGATGTCGTAACATTACCCCCTCCTTACATTAATACTCGTCCCGAGTATTATTACTTCCATGGTACTTCGCAAGTCGATCGATGTGAACTATTTTCGAAGCCCCTCTAGGTTGGCGTTGAATTCTGTACGTTACATCGTTTATTCTAGTGACCACCTTGTACGGTCCTTCCCACCTATTTTGTAACTTAGGGGACTTCCCTTTCTGGCGAGTTGGATTGTGTAACCAGACGAGCATACCCTCTTCGAAACGCGGCGTGTTAGCTTTACGGTCATATCTGGTTTTCATCTTTTCACTAGCATGTAAACCATTTTCACGCACTAGGGAATGTACATCTTGCATTCTTTCCCTCAAATCGCTTACATATTCAGTTACACTCTGCGGCTCATCTGGTGACCCTCCTGTCAACAAATCTACAGGCAATCGTAGCTCTCTTCCGAAATTGACGAAAGCAGGTGTTTCCTTCGTGCTTTCGTGAACAGCTGACCGGTAAGACAGTAAAAATAATGGAATGTGTTTGTCCCAGTCCTTCTGATGTTTTTCAACCATCTTCGCCAACTGTCTCTCCAGTGTTTGGTTGAACCTCTCCACCATTCCATCTGACTGAGGATGATATGGCGTCGTCCTGGTTTTATGCATTCCAAGCAGTTTGCACACCTCTTGAAATACTTGTGACTCAAAATTTCTTCCCTGGTCAGAGTGTATCTCCAGGGGCACGCCAAATCGACAGATCACTTCCTCAACCAGTTTTGTAGCCACAGTTATTGCTTCTTGATTGGGTATGGCAAACACTTCAGGCCACTTAGTGAAGTAATCCATCACCACCATGAAATATTTATTTCCGGACTCTGATTGTGGAAACGGTCCAGCCACATCAACGGCAATCCTCTCCCAGGGAGCTCCCACATTGTACAACCGTAATCCCCCTCTACTCCGGGTCTGCGGACCTTTCACCGCGGCACACGTTGTACATTTCCGGCACCAGTCCTGTACGTCGTCCCTACAATGAAGCCAGTAAAACTTCGCACGAACCTTCTGCAACGTACGATTTACCCCAAGATGCCCGCCCGAAACACCGTCATGTGTTTCCCGCAGTACATCTTTAACCTTGGCTCTGGGCACGACCAATTGTAGGTGCTCTTCTTTACCGTTGGGTTTCTCCCACCTCCGGTACAGTAGACCATTGATCAGAACCAGGCTGTTCCATTGCGCCCAGTAAGCTTTCGTACTCACTCCTGTGGACGCTACTTCACTCCAAGCCGGTTGATCGTGTTTTTCCTTCTTCCATTTCATGATGGGTCTGAGGTTCTCATCTTCTTCTTGGGCCTTCTGCATAGCTTCTGTTTCCCATCCATCCAATGGACAAATTCGAGTCACTTTCACGACCTCCTCCTTCGACTCTTGCTTCCTACAATGTTTACAGTCTTCCGGACACGGTCTACGTGAAAGCGCGTCTGCATTGCCATGAGATTTACCACTACGGTGCTCGATAGAAAAGTCATACTCTTGTAGCTGTTCGATCCATCGAGCTACCTGTCCTTCCGGGTTTTTGAACTGGAGAAGCCATTTCAGTGCAGCATGATCAGTTCGAAGCTTGAACGGTCTCCCAATCAAATACTTGTAAAAATGCTGTAAGGTCTTCACTACAGCTAGAAGTTCCTTTCTCGTGACGCAGTAGTTTCTTTCCGCTTTAGATAGAGACTTGCTGAAATATCCGATCACAACTTCCTTGTCACCTTGGATCTGTGATAACACTCCACCAATAGCCATATTACTAGCATCGCTGTCAACGATGTACTGTCCCTCTGGCTGTGGATATCCAAGGATAGGTGTCTCGCAAAGCCTCTTCTTCAGCTCATTGAAAGATAACTCGCATTCATCATCCCAAGAGAAGGTTTTCTTATCTTCAGTCAACCGATGCAATGGTTTGGCGATCTCAGAAAACCCTTTTACAAAACGTCGATAGTACGAGCAAAGGCCGAGAAAAGCTCGCACGTCTGTTTTGTCCTTTGGCGTCGGCCATTTCTGCACAGCTTCCACCTTTTCCGGATCCGTCTGAATTCCTTCTCGGCTGATTACGTGTCCTAAATAGTTCACTGAAGTTCTAAACAGCCGGCACTTCTTCGGATTCAGTTTCAGGTTTGCTCCACGAATTTTCTGAAAGACTTGTTCCAGGTTCTTGAGATGGTCTTGGAAGCTTTTGCCTATTATGACCACGTCGTCGAGGTACACCAGGCAAGCCTCGCCAACCAATCCCGCCAACGCACACTCCATAAGCCTTTCAAAAGTAGCTGGCGCGTTGCAGAGACCGAAAGGCATGACGTTAAACTGCCACAAACCCTTTCCAGTTGAAAACGCAGTCTTCTCTTTATCAGTCGGATGTATTTCCACCTGCCAGTAGCCTGACTTGCAGTCCAGGGTTGAAAACCACTGCATGCCACTCAAAGTATCCAGAGTGTCATCTATTCTTGGCAAAGGATAGCTGTCCTTCTTTGTCACGTTGTTCAGTTGCCTGTAGTCAACACAAAACCGTGTGCTTCCATCTTTCTTCTTAACAAGAACCACTGGAGAACACCACGGACTGGAGGACGGACTAATGACCTTCTTCTTTTTCATGTCTTCGAGCAATTCTTCAACTTCTTTCTCCTTAGCGATTGGGATTCTCCTTGCTCTCTGTCTAATAGGTCTTTCGTCCCCTGTATCAATTCTGTGTTGCACTAAAGATGTTCTGCCTAAGTCCCCTTCTGCATTTGAGAAGATGTCAGCATATTTCACCAGCAACTGTTTAACCTTGATCCTCTCCAAGTAAGATAAGTCATCCTGGATCTCACTTAACAAGTCAGTTACAGTTGAATTATCGACTTTCACTTTGACTTTCCCATTTGGAGAATGACAGCTCCTCATCCAGACTACTTCTTCACACTGACCAACTACTTCACCCCGCTTAAGCTGTACATCTTCTTGGTCAAGGTTGACTACCTTCACTATTGCCGTCTTGTTGCTTGTAACCAAAGTTCTTGCTGTCAGAAATTTCCTTGGCCCGTTCTTCCCTGTCTCTTCAATCAACACACAACGATGCCTCTTCTTCTCGCTGTCTACAGGTAACATCACCGGAACCAACTTCTGAGAACGCGCAGGAATATTGATGGTTTTCAAGCATGTCACTTCACCGACGGGACCACCCAGTATAAAGATTTCTTCCTGGCCACACTTGAAAATTCCTCTCGTTATGTCAATCCGGCAGTTATATTTCTTCATGAAGTCCAGTCCTAGTATGCATTCATCCATTATCTCAGCCACAATGACTTGATGAGTATACGACGTCTCGCCAACCATCATCCTGACTGAGAGTTCACCAAGGACAGGTATTCGCTGGCCAGAGGCGGAGAGTAGCTGACACTTAGTATCTCTGCTATACTTGATATTCGCTGCTTTCACCAGTGCCGGATTGATCACCGTTCTAGACGCTCCAGTATCAAGGGTCATCTTACAGTCTTGATCATTGACACAGCCCAATATCACCAAACTGTTCCCGTTACAGGCTTGTGAGATGGTCATTGTCGGGGCTTTCTCCTCTCTAGCCAGCACCTGCCCCCCGGTCCTGGCTAATGCTCGTTTCCCTGGACGTTTGCGGCAGGAGCCTCTGCCTGCCTCTTTTCTTCCTTCCTCAGCGGGCAACTTAATCTCAAATGGCCCCTTTTCCCGCAGCCATAACAAATCGGTCCAGTACTCCTTCCGACGGGTGCTTTAATGACCTTGACGTCCTCATTTGCTTCCGCAATCTCACGAAGTCGATGAGTTTGGCGCGTATCCTGGCGGCAAGCTTCAACTTCTAGAGCGTTCGCCAAGGCATCCTTGAGAGACGTGTGGTGTTGAAGTCTCACCGCTGTTCTCACTTCGATATCTCTGATGCCGTCGACGAATGCTTGCACCAGGTTCATTTCCACCGTCTTCGGATCTACACTGGGATAGGCCTTGCGGACGAGCTTCTCGATTTCAAGGGCCCACTGCTGAAGTCCCTCTCCAGAACGCTGGACCCTATCACGCAGCTGAGCGCGGAACACGTGCTCCAGGTGTCGCTCTCCATAGCGAGACTCCAACGCATCCAGCAGGTCCTTGAAACCACCACTCGGAGTCGGCAGCGCCTCTATTACTGACAGTGCTTGACCTCGGAGCGCCACCGTCAGTGCAGTCAAACACTGTTCATCAGTCCAACCATTGGCAGCCGCAACAGTCTGGAACTGATGTCTATACGCCGACCAGGATGTTGTTCCGTCGTAGGGAGGAACCTTCACACGAGGACCATGGACAGCTACTACATTCTCACCGGAGACAACCTTGACCGGTCGTGATTCAAGCTGCAGAACCCTTTTCTCCATTCCGCGGAAGTCGGTCTTCATGTCATCGATATCTTTCTCAATAGTGGTTACCTGCTCCTTCATCTGCTCTACGTCTTTTTCCACAGTAACCACCCGACCACTGACTTCATTGACCGCAGTGAGAACTTGTGAGAACTTAGTTTGCTGTTCCTCGCGCAACTCACGAACTTCTTGTTTCACAACACCCTGTACCTCCGAATGTATGTTTTTTTAACATCCTGTACCTCCGAATGTATGTTTTTCACAACATCCTGTATGCTTTGTTGTGCTTCACGCATGCTTTGTTGTGCTTCACGCATGCTTTGAAACATTTCAACTATCATCGTCAAGTCAGTATTAGTTGCGGCCGCCGGCGCCGTTGATGTAGACGGCGCGTTAGTCACCGCGGACGTCTCCTCTGGAATGTCACTCCGAGGGTTCGTGACCGATGAACTCATTTCCGACAGCTGTTCACCCTCTGCGGCTTTCTGAGCGCGTGTCTTCACACCCTCTCTTCCGTCTTCCTTCGGCATAACTGGCATCTTCAAATCCACTTCTGTCACCAATTGTTACGTACCGGGTTCTTAATTTGATAAATACCAGTCACACTTTCGTGCAATAAGGTGTAATTATATTTATTGACCAATAACGCACTTTACACAACACAACAAACACTATCGACAATTAACTATCGATACTCGCACTAATTAACAACACTAATTTACTCCGTTATAGTAACACTGTCCACACCGTTACGCTTATTTCCGTAATCCGTATATCACTGCACTGTCGTATTTATTTCTTCGCTCTAGTATTTCGCTTGTTCCCTCTTTAGTTCTTCGCACTCGAATAAATCCGTAGCACGCGTCGCTCTTTATATATGCCAAATCTCAAATACGCGAATATTACAGAAAGTTCTAGTACCACATTCTCGAAAAGTCGATATTCGAGAAACATCTAGTAATTCCTTTACTTATTAGAATACTAGTAACGCCATCTGTTATCTAGTAGTGGCAAATCCTATCTCCTACTTGCGAACAGATGTCGTAACACTACCATTGCAGTGCCCTTGCAGGGCTCATGTTACGGCTACACCTTTTTTGTACCATCTCTGTTGATATACCACATGAAGCAATGAATAAATGATTATGATTATGATAATGCATAAAATACTTTAGTACAAATTTTTTTTCTTTTTTGTTGCGTTGTTAACAAGGTAAGTGATGTATGTAAACAAGAATGATTGTGTGATTAATGAGTGAGATTTGCAGAGTTTTGCTAGAATTTTACAATCGGAAGTCTGTAAGAAAGTAAATAGAATCATATCTATGGGATTAGTTTGAGCCCCTCGGTGAAGTCATATAAGCTGTGTTTAGCCCAGTTAAGTTCTGATATTTCAGGTTAAATCATCTTCATTATAAGAATACGAATATGAACGAATTAGGATTATTCTGTGCTTTGGCAGGCACTCTAAGTAGAAAATGTCTGCCAAACAGCAGTAGACGGATTATGATCAAATCCACGGTAGGGTTGAGTTCCTCAGTGAATTAATGCAATATATGTTCTGTGGTTATGTAATAATTAAATTAATATATCTACCAAACGACTACGATTTGCTGCTTAGTGTCGGTTTAGTCTAGCGCCAACCCATTTCGTACCGCGGCCGCGGGTGTGGTAAGGGGTGACTTAGGATATTGGGGCATTTTAGGTGATTATTGACCGATGTGATTGTGGACTCAACACTAACAACCTTTTTATACAATCATTTTGCCACGCAACTTGAAGTGGCTGAGGGATATCTAATTTTCAAGCGCTGGCTACCCCCTTTTGAATATGAATGGATATAGTCTGGGTATTTATAAAAACACGGTTTTATAAAGAAGTTATAAATATATGACGAAGTTACGATTTAGTGGTCTCATCACTAAGCGATCTCTTCCATTAATCTTCCGACAATATTCGCAGAGCAACTTTGGATACGCCCGTGTTTGGGCTAAGTATAACTCACTTAATTTACCGTTGATGTTTTAACTCACCCTTAACAACCGAGTCAAACACCGTTTAAAAATAAAATAAAATAAACTATTAACACAAAAAAATCCAATCAATATTATCTTGTCAACTTCGCAAAGCAACTTCGGCACAATGAGTGCAGTACCAGTCATCTAACCAGACGGGGTTTGGCGAGACTTTCTCGGGGTTTTTATCACGAGGTTTTCCCTCACCCTTAACAACCTAGATAAACACCATTTAAACATAAAATAATATTATCTTCTTACCCAAATAATTACAATTTGGCAACGCTATATCTTCCATCAACCTTACTTAAATATCGTCAGAGCAACTTCGGCACGGTGAGTCTGCAGTACCAGTTATCGGACCAGCCCGTGTTCGGCGAATGGAGCATCCGCGTGGAGGCGCTGGGGCAGGTGGAGGAGGCGCAGTTCCTCGTCGAGGAGTACTACCAGACCAGGTTCGAGGTCAGTGCGGGGATTTATACTTATTTGTCTAGTACTTAATAAAATTTGAATACAAATTGATTATGTGTGGAAAGGTTTATACTTGAGTTTTGGTTAATGTGTTTTTCCGTCTCTATAAATAAATCTATCTGTGTCCAAAAAATTTTTTGCGCTCAATTACTGGCATTTGTAACAGACAAGATACTTAATCATTCCCAAAATATTTAATCTAGAAAAATTTTAAAGCCTCGTTTTGTCATATGTAGCACCTGTGAGAACAACAATAGTAAGTAAGATACTGACAGATTACTCATACAAAATGTGTCAGTATCTCACGTGACATATTTGCTCTCACACGTCTCATGCTACGTCTAGGAGTCTAGGGTTTAATGTCATCCTTTTGTTTTTACACTAACCCGCATGGCATGGTGCATCACCATTACTAACACTGTATCATGATCCCGCAGGTGAACGTAACAATGCCTGCGTACTTCTTCAACACAGACCCGTACATCTACGGGCGCATCATGGCAAACTACACGTCAGGCACGCCGGTCCGAGGCAACCTCACTTTGAAAGCCACGGTCCGACCCATCCCGCAGTATCGACCACGATATTACCAGCATGGACAGTATAATAATAGAGGTCCTCCGGGATTGGCTTTCTACGGGAATAGCCAGTATACTAGAGGTGGGTTTGTTGATTTGGTTTTTAGTTTTAGGTGGTTGGAAATAAGTGTTTTTATAGATTCACGTTTAAAAATATATTTAATTAGTGACATCGCATCAACGGTGAAACATTTCAATTATAGTTTAGTAATACAAATATGCTCACAAAATTCTTATTAAGTTGATTGAGAATGGAACATAGCTAGATCGAATTAATTGACTTGATTACCCAGCGTGGTAGATAACAAGTCTGGTAAATAACATATGCAAGGAGGGTCACAGTTCAAGATAAAGAAATTAAATCTCTCTTCCCCATTAAGACTAAAATATTAATTACCTAAATACGAGGGCTGCTATTTATGTATCCGGAACTGGCCACTTACAGAACAATAATTTAAAAAGTAATTACATCATTTAAAAATAGAACTCTTTAGCTTTAGAATACATTTATTTTTATGTGACTGTCAATTGTTTTCACATCGTAGCGTCATTTTGAAAATTGCGTGTCTTCACCACCATGGATTTAACTCGTGAACATTTTCGTGCCATGATTTTTTACGATTTTCGGCGTGGTCTAACTCAAAAACAGTGCATCGATCAGCTTACTTCGACTTTTGGGGATGAAGCACCCTCAAAGACCACTGTGTATCACTGGTTTAGCGAGTTTAATCGTGGACGATCTAAGCTTACTGATGAAATTAAAGAAGGTCGCCCTAAAACGGTCGTTGTACCTCAAAACATCGATGCTGTCCGGGAACTAATAACTCAAGATCGTCATGTTACATATCGTGAGATAGAGGCATCTCTGGGCATTAGTATGACGAGCATACATAAGATACTTCATGAACATTTAGCTGTAAAAAAAATTTGCTCCCGTTGGATTCCGCACAACTTGAGTATTGATCAAAAACAGGCTCGTGTCGATTGGTGCAAAGAAATGTTAAAAAAATACAACCGTGGTGCGTCAAAAGCTGTTTATAATATCTACACAGGTGACGAATCTTGGATCTACGCTTACGACCCCGAAACTAAGCAGCAGTCCACGGTGTGGGTGTTCCAAGATGAGCCGAACCCAACAAAAGTTATTCGTGCAAAAAGCACATTGAAGCAAATGGTCGCTTGTTTTTTTGGTATAAATGGCCATGTAGCTACAGTGCCTTTAGAGAATCGTAAAACTGTTAATTCGGAGTGGTATACGACCATTTGTTTGCCGGAAGTCTTTGAACAAATAAGAAAGACTAACCGACAACGTAGAATCATTCTGCATCACGACAATGCTAGCTGTCACAGGTCGGCCGTCACAACTCAGTTTTTAGAAGCTCAAAAGATCGAATTGACAGGTCATCCGCCGTACAGCCCTGATTTGGCACCCAATGATTTTTATTTATTTCCAAATGTGAAGAAAAAATTACGTGGTCAACGTTTTTCGAGCCGCGAAGAGGCAGTCGATGCGTTCAAAATGCACGTTTTGGAGATACCTCAGTCTGAGTGGAAAAAGTGCTATGAAAATTGGTTTCAACGCATGCAAAAGTGTATAGATCTGAGCGGCGAATATTTTGAGAAGCAATAAAACCATATTAATTGATATCTGTTTGTTTCTTTTTTTTATTCCGGATACATAAATAGCAGCCCTCGTATATGTCGTAAAAATAACTTTAATATGCTTCATCCCGATGTGCTTTTAACAGTATACAATTCTATATCAACAGTGCGTCCCAACTTCAACCCATACCTATACAACGAGACCGGGTTCCAATCCCCGTTAGAGCCGGGACAGACCCAAGTAGACGAGTATGGACGAGTGATCGAATTCGACCCCAAACACCTCCCAGGACAACCCAACCAAGTGGACCAGCCCGATTGGTGGTATGACCAGCAGAAAGTCTACACCAGGATATTTAATTTTGTAAGTATCGTTTTAATTTTGGTTATAGCTCACTATTTAAACAGCAGCTGAAATGAAGTCCGTTTTGCGAGGATAGTTTTAAGGGATAACATTGAATAGGTTGGGAAATACTAGGAAAAAGGTCGACAAAACAATAGGTTATTTGACTAAGTTTTGAAAACTATCTTACGGTGTTAATTTGTTTATAAGGAGCCCTAAAAAAATATTTTTCTGTCTTCATTTTAGCTATTTTATTAAAAAATCGAAAAAGAAAATGCAATATTCAAATGTGCCGCGAAAACGCGACTTTAAGTGATATGACGGCTGTAGCACAAATGACGTCAATTCCGCATTAAACACCAATGAGCGAAGCGCAGACACAGACAGTTTATGCGCGATCTACGTCATTATAGAAATAGCCAATCACGGTCGTTTTTAGTCACGTGACAGTTGCATCATAAATACTTATTTTAGAAGACGGATTTTAGTGAAATAATGCAATATTTTTATCTCGCATTATTACATATTGCTCCAAAAAAGAAATATTAAGACTAATGAAATAAAAGAAATGTATATTTTTATTAAAGTCAAATAACCTATTCACGTGTAATTTATGCTCCTGCTGTCTCTGCTTAAGTCAGACACATGTGCTTATTAACTGCAACAGAGATAGATGCAAGCTGTACGTTTTGGACGATCGTGCCTTTATCGTTTGAACTGTTGTTAAATACTACATTGTTAAATCTGAGAGAGTAGCATTCAAATTATTCAAAAAATATAGTTGCTTTTTCCACAAATAACAGGACATAAATAAAACCGTCAATTCGAAGAATGAAGTTGTAGCTCGTACGACATATTGGTGCATGTCGATTCGGAATCTGTCCTAAGTTATGCTTTTCTAGTTTAATCTGTAATGACAGTTTACATTGAAATTTGGCTCACAAGATCCAATATTAACAACTAGCTGACCCCACAGACTTCGTACTGTCAAAAGTGTAGACTTTCACGTCGTCAAACTGAAATATTTAACTGACCTGTTGAGGGTCTCTGTCATGCAATGAGAAAAAAGGTGTTTTTCATAGCGTCCTCACAATTTTTTCACTTCATAAGTTTTAAGTTTATAAGTATAGTAGTTTCGGCTGAGCATTGATTCTTAGTCGGTTAGTCTATTTAACCATTTTTTAAGAATATTTATTGATCTCTTAATTTTTCTGGGATAAAAAGTGTCCTATTGTGTTAATTAGATCATTATCTGGCTTCCTGTAAATTTTATTTTAAATCCGTTCTGTGAATTAGTCTTCATTTAGCTACAAACACACAAACATCTAAACTTTCACATTTATAATATTAATAGGATTAGGCTTAAACATAAGCTTCTCGCGCAGGTGACCTCGCTCGCCGGCCAGCGCAGCGTCTTGTCTTGCGCTTCATGCACGCGTGTAAATTTTGTTACGGAGTAAATTTAAAATTGTATTATCTTCTAAGATGTTTATTTAAATTAAGTGATGTCGAGGACAATTTTGTTCTCAATTAAATACTCTCAATCAACAACATATTTATTTGGATAAAAATTAATATTATGTTGATAAAACATTATGGCAATTATGCATTAATAATTTATTTACCATAAAAATGGTTATAGTAAGTGAAACTTAAAAGTTAGACATATACTGTCGCGGGCATTTTTTTAGATCATTTAAAGAGAAATAATTCTTTAATACATTTTTTTTTGGGTAACTTAAACCGTTTACGCAGCGCACACAACGGAAGCCTTAGTATGAATAATTATCCCCGTTTTTGCAACATTATTCGCTGATAGTTTGCTCCTGTTGGTCGCAGCGTGATGATATATAGCCTAAAACCTTCCTTAATAAATGGACTATCCAACACAAAAAGAATTTTTTAATTTGATTGGGTAGTTCCTGAGATCCTAACGTTCAAACAAACAAACTCTTCAGCTTTATAATATTAGTATAGATTATAGTATCATCATTGGTTCCTAGAGATAATAGCATATTTTTTCCAGGATGAAAAGTACCCGTTCTGGATGACGAAACCCGACCCGGTGACATACGCACTGGACCAACAGAACAACCGGGAATACAATCGGGACAACCCTAACTACAACACCTATAATACGGGATACACTGGCTATTACAATGGACAGTATTACAATCAGCTGCCGTATTTGAGATATGTGAGTTTTGGGTTTTTATAAATTATCTTTTAGTAAGGGTTTCAGATTTTAAATGAATACTTTAAGTATAATTAGTGATTTAAAAACTGTTAAAAGATTACTTCTGTTAAGATAAGATTGGTTTAGTTTCTGTTCATTCGACTGAGCAGTTTTGTGGTTTCGGAAATCAAGTAGCCATAATTACATTCTGTTTAATAAAGTGTTTTGTTTTTTTTTACATGTAAATATTTTGATACTTATTTAAAATGGCATTACAACTAATATCTTAAAAACACTAAAACACAGTTTCATATTTCCAGTTCAATGGTACCTATGACTTCAAATACCCAATCAGCGACCTAGCCCAACTGGTGCCCAGTCTGGATGGAGTGGAAATAGTAATAACAGCATCAGTAGGAGATCCCTTCCTGGATGAAGTGGTGGAAGGGTACTCGATAGCTCGGATCCATAATTCTTCATTGGCGCTGACTTTCCTTGGAGGTTCACCGCAGGTCTTCAAACCAGCTATGCCGTTTGATGTTTATGTAAGTATTTTGGATTTTTATTTGGGTTATGATAATTTCACTATATGGTGTAAAAGTGTAAAACATGCTATTCATTGAAGTAACTTTTTTATTTTTAAAAGCATTACTTTATTTACTGTTATGTGGAGTTGGGCATAAAACCTGATGCAGAAGATATGACTTGAGTAGCTCCTTGAAAGAAAAGAAAGTTATTCACATGTTCAGATTTATATTATAATCACTGCATTGCCTAATAATATTCATTTAGGCGGCTTAAAAATCCAATGAATAGGCTATTTGACAAGGAGTTTTGAAAACTATCTTACGGTATTTATTTGTTTATAAGGAGCCCTAAAAAAATATTTTTCTGTCTTTCTTTTAGCTATTCTATTAAAAAATCGGAAAAGAAAATACAATATTCAAATATGCCGCAAAAACGCGAATATGGCGGCTGTGGCACGTAGTGACGTCAATTCCGCATAAATATACACCAAGAAGCAAAGCGATTCTCAGTCTGTTTATGCGCAATCTACGTCATTATAGAAATAGCCAATCACGGTCGTTTTTAGTCGCGTGACAGTCGCATCAAAAGAACTTATTTTAGAAGACGGATTTTGGTAAAATAATGCAATATTTTTATCTCGCATTATCACAAATCACTCTAAGAAAGAAATATTAAGACTGATGAAATAAAAGAAATCATATTTTATTACAGTCAAATAGCCCATTATTTACATTTCAACTTGTTATTTCATACTGATGCCGAAGTTATTTTCCGTCAGATGGTGGTATCGTACCACGACGGCTCCCCGCTGCCGGCGTGGCAAGGCGCGGGCGTGGCGCTGTCCGTGTCCGTGCTGGTGGAAGGTCGCGGCGGCGCTGTGGAGACCTTGCATCCCACGCTGTTGGCGGGACATGATGCTGTGTGGTATTTGCAGATTGATCTGTATAAGTTGCTGAGTGAGTAGCCTTTTATTTTTTTGTGTTTGAGATGTGTTCAGGACCCAAGAGGGCTTGAAGGATCATAAATACTTGCAAAATGATGATTAACAAGATATATAAATAAATGAAAGAAAATTGTACTAGGTTAGGATCCGGCTTTAAGATTTAGGGTGGGGCCAATATCATAATTTTGTAATAACATAAAATAAATTAACTTGGCTGTAGGTTGATCTAATTCAATATTTTCTCCCTGAAAGTTGAAACTGCTATATTCTTAATCATAATTTTAGAATGCTCTAAGTTTAACAAAGTGTTATTTTGATTGGTATATATGTTGCTGGGATATGATAAAAATGGGGATTTGGTCAATTCCCTAAGGGAGTTGATCAAATCACGGAGGATGTTAAAATAACAACACGATTTTACCTTTTCCCTAAACAAATCTAGTGAATTGAACAAATCCCTAAATTGGTTCAGTGGAATGACAAAAATAATATTACAATGGTATTTTAAAGATTTATTTGGTAAGATATACCTACATAGGGGGGGGTGCAGGGGGGCAGAGCCCCCCTGCTTGGGGGGGTCGGGGGGCGAAAGCCCCCTGCAGACAATGAAAAATTAGGTCACATTTAGTTAGGTTAGGTTAGGTTAGATTATGTATAAAACGAGCGAGCGTAGCGCAGCGGAGCGAGCACCTAAATGCCTGAATTGAACAAATCCCTAAAATAAGTAGTATACCCCGCCCCCCGTCCTCTATATGTAGCAAGCTGCAAGCAAGCAAGTATGGCATATAAGCATGCATCAGGCATTTAGGTGCTCGCTCCGCTGCGCTACGCTCGCTCGTTTTATACATAATCTAACCTAACCTAACCTAACTAAGTGTGACCTAATTTTTCTTTGTCTGCAGGGGGCTTTCGCCCCCCGACCCCCCCAAGCAGGGGGGCCCTGCCCCCCTGCACCCCCCCTATGTAGGTATATCTTACCAAATAAATCTTTAAAATACCATTGTAATATTATTTTTGTCATTCCACTGAACCAATTTAGGGATTTGTTCAATTTACTAGATTTGTTTAGGGAAAAGATAAAATCGTGTTGTTATTTTAACATCCTCCGTGATTTGATCAACTCCCTTAGGGAATTGACCAAATCCCCATTTTTATCATATGCCTGCGACATATACATCTGTCAAATATGTTGGTTGGATTGTAGACATTGCTTTTCTGCCGCGCGTGCGATATTGGCAGTAAGTGCAACTGGTATGGTTCCGAGTAAATGGCGCACAAAGATTTTTTACGAATTTTTGCTTTCATGAGTATGTTTTTGAAGCTATTTTATTTCTTGTTTCTGATTAATGTAGGTAATTAAAATCACTTTAACATTGTTTACTTAATAATGTAGTATTACATATTTAATTAATATTAAATTCAAAAATCCGTTTGTGCTAAGTAAAATTCCCACCAGAGCCCCATCGTACCCATAACATATCAGCAGTAATTACGCACTTACTTCCGATATGCTTCGTTTCCCATATATTTTTGAAGTAATGATTCATATTAATAAAAATGCCTGATATTATAAAAAATATTCATTTATTAAAGATATTTAAAAAAGAAACAAAAATTACAAAATTCTCATGTGCCATTTCAACGTAATAATCATTTTTGGTACTTATAAAACTTATATTTAGTAACGATTTACCAATTATTTTACTTGTCAATCAGAATCAGTCTTAATAGTTTTTCTATAGCAAGTTATATCATAAAGGAATATTAGAGCTTTTGATAAAGAGAAGTTAAAATACTTATGAATAACATTATTAAATGGGTAAGTACAATGAAACATAGTTTCTGTAACATTTCACTGTATTACTTTAAATTAGAAAAACATTTTGAGATCAACATTCTTAAGCCTGGTCTTAGATAAATGGTATATCTTCTATCTTTAAACACTTTATATTATATACTTGCTAGTTATAGGAAGGACTAAGTTTATGCAACATGTGCAAATTATAACAGTTATTACAATTATACCTAGAGTTAAAATCACATTTGAGATCAACATTACTTAAAATACTGTATGTGAACCGGATAATAAACAGCCTTTATCAAATCCAAGGCAAAATTGTTAGACGCTTCCATACATAATAAGTACTTACTGCCAATATGACAAGCAATGGTATTAAGCGACTTCAGTGTCAAACTTAAAAACTAGCAGTAAGTACTGTTACTGCTGATATGTGCCGCAACCCTGCTCATTTTATGCACTTACTGCCTTTATTCTTAATAAAAAACATTACTTCTAATTAGATTTTAATTACGGGAGTAAAACCAGATTGTAGAGCTTTTTTTGCTGATACCGAATATGTAAATAACTCAATTTTGACAAAATTGTTAGTTACTGCCAATATCGCACGCGCGGCAGTTTTGCGGTTAAAGAAAATGGTACCGTATTGATCAAACTTTTGAAAATCTTCGCATAGTTACCCAAAAGTAATCTAGTTATTAACTGATGTCCTCCAATACCTGTGCCTTTGACTAACAACAAAACAACAATGAGTAATTTCATTCCATCGTTCATCCAGAACTAGAGCACGAGCGCAACTACCAAGAGGTTCTCGCGGGCGTGACAGGGGTCCGGCTGACAGCCACAGCGCTGGACGTGACGGGAGCCCACGTGACCGCGGACCTGCACCTCGTACAGCACTACTCGCCGCGGCAGCACCACATCAAGATATCCACCACCACTACCAATGCCAGGGTAAGACCGCCAACCTTTCTGGACTATATAATAGGCTATTTGACAAAATTTCGAAAACTATATCTTACGGTGATTATTTGTGTATGCCGTAGGATGATGTTTAGGTTTTTTGCAAAAAAACCTAGGGATTTTGCGAAAATCCGGATAATTAGATAACGGTTATAATATTTTCTAATCTTACTAGGTTTTTTGCAAAAAAACTAGTTGGTTTAGTAAGATTGTACTTCTTTAATGCTGATTGGCTGATTTCTGATTGCTCGCCTACTCTTATTCTGATTGGTTCGTCATTGTGGTATTGAGATATTATAGCTAGAGTTATATAGGGTAAGAAATGACAATACTTATTTGATACTAGGAATTAAATATTTTTCTTTACTCTTTTGTTGGAGTAAAATTACAATCACGTTTGGACATATTATTCACAGATCAAGTTACCCCAAACTAAGTAACACTAGTATTAGGGGATTCTAGCTCAGCGATCTATTTAATATAATAAAATACACATATGATCATCACATAAATGTTGCTCTCAGCGGGGATCAAAACCGCAACCTCCAGACCGAAAAGCTAGTCACCTATCCACTCGGCCACGGACGTCTTCAATAAAATAAGAACATTTTAAATTGTAGTATTGAGGTATTATAGTTAGAGTTATAAAGGGAAATGACAATACTATTTTTATACTAAGGAACTTTTTGTTACTAGAATTAAAATAACAATCAAATTAAATGTAGGTAGGAACAATGAAGTAAGTACGTCTTAATTAACAACCAATCAGAGATGACGTGTTTATGGGGCACTACAATCGACCAATCAGTGTACAGTATTCATAAAAACTGACATTTCGTTTCGGAGTCATACTAAACCAACTAGTTTTTTTGCAAAAAAACCTAGTAAAATTAGAAACTATTATAACCATTGTCTAATTATCCGGATTTTTGCAAATCCCTAGGTTTTTTGCAAAAAAACTAAACATCAAATCATCCTACAACATGTATAAGGAGCCTTAAAATAATACTGTTCTGTCTTTATATTAGCTATTTTATTAAAAAAATCGAAAAAGAAAATGCAATATTCAAATGTGCCGCGAAAACGCCAATTTAAGTAATCCACCAATGGCAGCTGTGGCACGGAGTGACGTCAATTCCGCATAAATATACACCAATAAGCGAAGCAATACACAGTCTGTTAATGCGCAATCTACGTCATTATAGAAATAGCCAATTACGGTCGTTTTTAGTCACGTGACAGTTGCATCAAAAAAACCTATTTTAGAAGACGGATTTTGGTATAATAATGCAATATTTTTATCTCGCATTATTACAAATCGCTCTAAGAAAGCAATATTAAGACTGATGAAATAAAAGAAATGTATATACTTATTTATTATTTTATTTTCTTGGAAGATTAACAGACCAATACAAACAATATAATACTAATTATGAATACACAATGCCATTTACAAATCTTCACCTATAGAAAAATTACATAATACTTACAGAACTAAAAAGATTTAGATATAAATTAAATAATTATAATGTTGAGGTTAGTGAAAAAATTATTGGCCGAAATGTAAATTAGTTAATAATTTTCTTACTCTTGTAGTGCTTGTATCGAAAATATCTAAATCTACTATTGATTCATTAAATTTAGTACATGCACGTAATAGAAATGAGTTACGCCTATATTTGGTATTATAACAGTCAAATAGCCTAAAACAGAGGCATCAAAATCTTGAAAGTATAAAAAGTTGAATAGTTGGGGATAGATCTTCATGTTCCATTACAACAAAGACGGCGCTTAGCTGTGAGGCACACAAGTCACAGTGAAGCATCTGTGCTTCACTTGGCACAACGCCAGAAACAAACAATCATTAAAAAATAATGTGGTTTTGCTTCTTTATCTTTGCATTTAAAATATAAAAGATGTACATTGTGTTTTGTGCATTGACCTAAGTTTCGTTGATGATCTTAATAAACATCTATATAAAAGTTGTTGGATAATAATTTTCCAAGCATTGGTTTATTAATTAAATGGTTCTTCAAAATGCTCATGAAATATTAATGCTCAAAACAATCTTAAATAAATATACGGACACATTATACACAGATATGACAGACGACATGATAATCCAATGGGTAGAACACCCGCCTGTAAACAGACGGGCGTGAGTTCAAATCCCGGGTCTGTTTTCAACAATTTGTCTTTTCTAAAGTCATATGTGTGGTTAATTTATCATGATTGTTAACGGTGAGGGAAAACATCGTGAGAAAACCCACATGGCCGAGTTGTATACTTAGCCATGTGACAGTGTATTCGTACAAAACGGCGATAGGCCTGCCCCCTAACACGTGAGTACACTGTCTAAGCAAAACGCGGGTACCTAAGTTGGACACAAGGTGGCGGTGTCAAGATGTTCATAAATAAGTATTCGTTAATGTTATGTTATGTTATTATACACTGATCAAGTTAGCCCCAAACTAAGTAGAACTTGTATCATAGGATACTAACTCAATGATATATTTTATACATAATACACATATAAATATCATCCAAGACTTAGAACATTATGCTCATTACATAAAGGTTGCTCTCAGTGGGGATATCACCCGCAACCGCTGGATCGAGAAGCCTATCCACTCTGCCACGGACGACTTCAAATTGGTCATAAAACCTGCCATGTATTTGTGTTTAACTCTCTTAGGGCAGAAACTGCGTTACGCGAGTGCCCGTCGCGGGTCGGGTCAGACTACGCTGGACGCTTCATAGCTGATTAGTCACTGACCAATGTAAATTGACTGCTTTTCTAAACACGCGTGAGCGGAATGAACGGGCGGCGTGTGAGGTCTACTGATAGTGGTCAGTGCCCATTTAACTATGAAGCGACCAGCGTAGTTTGACCCGACCCGCGACGGGCACTCGCGTAACGCAGTTTCTGCCCTTTTTCTCGAATAGGTTTTACGACATGTCATAAGTAAATTACTTTAACATTGAAGTCAACTTGTTAATTTAACTTATCTTAAACTTGTGAGTTTATTTGTTCCGTCAATCGGGGCATTCAGGGTTTCTGAATCAAAACTGCTATCTCATTAAACTATTGAAAATAATGAAAAAATATTTACATTAACATATGCCTACTTTATTTCTGACAGGTCGGCGAGTACATAATATTCCACGTGCGAACCAACTTCTACTTGGAAGCTTTCAACTATGTTGTGATGTCGAAAGGAATTATTTTGACCTCTGGACAAGAAATTATGCCGGTGAGTTTAACTTTTGAAGTTTCATCTACAAGTATATTTAATTGAGTTTGCGGTCAATTATATTATTTAATTTATAAGCTTATGATCAATCAATAGTTTTCGCGTTCAAATGCAAATTAATAGGTCTCGTTTAGCTCTGTGATAAATCAAATCCATTTGAAATGGCAGAAATATAAACATTAAATAAGAAAAATTAAACATTATTTAATCAGAACTTAATGGCATGAAAGATAACAACACTATTAGTTATTTCTATTGTTTTGTTAACAAATACTGAGGAACACGATCGACACGATTAGTAGAATCGTGCCTGCTCCCTTAATTCAGTATCTGCTACATTACGTCTTAAATGCGTACGCTTTTAAAAGGGTTTTTCTACGCGTCTAAAGTAGGCCGCTCTGCGCATGATGATTGGAAAAATCGCGCTCCTCGGGAAGTTTGCTTAAGATGTCTCTATTTGTTAGGTATTTATTTAATTAGTTTGCTCTGTTGTCTCGGCTTAAAATAACACTACCCTATTTCTTCCGGTGGGTGTACGTAAGAGGCGACTAACGGTATTGGGGCTTTTAAGGGATTTTTGGGCGATGCGGTTGGAAACCCATCACCAACAACCTTATTTTACCATCTTTTCCCCACACAACTTTCCAAAAGTGGCTGAAGGATTTCTAATTCCTTAGCTCTGGCTACCCCTTCTAGGGATTTATATCCGTGAGTATATGTATGTATGTAATTTAATTAAAAGGGGGCTCCAACATACATTTACTCACGGCTGTAAATCCCTAGAAGGGGTAGCCAGAGCTAAAGAATTAGAAACTCCTCAGCCACTTTTCACAGAATCCCTTAAAAAACCCAATACCGTTAGTCGCCTATTACGTACACCTCTTAAGTATGCTGTGTAGTGTCGGTTTAGAATTACACTACCCCGTTTCTTCCGGTGGGGCTCCAACTTTATATTTTTGTAAAAAAAACATGAAACTGAATAAAGTTTTTTATGTATTTGTTACAGGGCGGCGTCCGCACATTCTCCGTAACGTTATCAGCAGAGATGGCGCCCGTGTGCACGGTGCTGGTGTGGTGCGCCGCGCGCGGGAACGTGCTGGCCGACTCGCTCACCTTCCCCGTCAATGGGATCTCCAGGAACAATGTATGTACCATCATGACTGTACATTGATTTTATTTCAACTATAGGTGTACATTGCGAGCAGAACTGACGGTCATTGGGCTGAAGGTTCTGGAGTGGCGGCCACGTACTGGAAGACGCAGTGTAGGTCTCCCACAAGGTAGAACGAAAACTTGGTGAAAATTCGGAAAGCCGATGGATGAGGGAAGCATAGGTATGATGATGATGAGAGCTCTACTCTTCAAATCGATAATGATAATTTATCCGTATCTCTTCTCACCAATATTGAAATTTATTTCTGTCACTCTCGCTCCTAACGAAGATTCGGCTTTTGCTAAGTAAGTATTAATGGTGGTATTCGAATTATTAAACGTAGACCCCCTGAATGCTCCCTTAAGTATTAGTAGCTAATTATCCATACAAAACACAGATATCATAAAATACGCTTTTTTCTTATCAACACTTTCACGGCTCTGGTTTCCACCCCATTAGAGCCAACTTGTTTCTTCTTAATTTACAGCAACTATAATATGCATTTTGTTTTTTCGCAGTTCACAGTCCACATAAACAACCGCAAGCACCGCACGGGCGAGCGCGTGGAGGTGGCCATCTTCGGTGAGCCGGGAGCCTATGTCGGTTTGTCCGGGATTGACAACGCCTTCTACACTATGCAGGCTGGAAATGAACTTACTTATGCTAAGGTAAAAACAAAACTTATTTAACTTAATTTCGTTTAATTATTGTCTTAAAATTTTAAAAATTTTTTGTACTTTTTACCTTAAATTATAACCGATTATTGCTTAATTTCTGTTTAAAATATAGCGGATGTTTCTATGGTTTTGTTCAGTGATAAAAATCCTGATGCGTATATACTACCATAACAGCTTATATCTTAATCTATGTAAATATATCATATGCAAAGTGTACACAATTGATAGCATGTAATATATACATGCTATCATATATACATAAATATACTCACGGCTATAAATCCCTAGAAGGGGTAGCCAGAGCTAAAGAATTAGATGTTCCTCAGCCACTTTTGGAAAGTTTAGTGGTATAAAGATGGTAAAATAAGGGTTGTTGGTGATGGGTCTCCAACCGTATCGCCCAAAAATCCCTTAAAAGCCCCAATACCGTTAGTCGTCTCTTACGTACACCCACCGGAAGAAATGGGGTAGTGTTATTCTAAGCCGACACTACACAGCTTACATGCTTTACATGCTATCAATTGATAACATATCTCATTTATCTACACTAATATTATTAAGAGGAAAACTTTGTTTGTTTGGTTGTAATGAATAGGCTCAAAAAGTACTTGACCGATTTTTAAAATTCTTTTTCCATTCGAAAGCTACAATTTTCACGAGTAACATAGACTATCTTTTATTTTGAAAAAAAAATATAGGGTTCCGTAAGATATTTGGATTTTTTGACACAAACTGAAAAAAATCAAACAAAGAAGTTACTTATTTTGCGTACGCTGCCTAAATTACAAAAGATAGAACCATAAAATGTTATAATGAATGGTAGATCTTATAAATATCTACAAAAAAGTCTACGACCCACTATACCTATCTATGTCGAATGAGGCACAACAACCACATAATATATATAAAAGAAAGTCGTGTCATTTACACTATTTATAACTCGAGAACAGATGAACCGATCTGGCTGAAAATTGTTGGAGAGGTAGCTTAGAACCAGGAAAAGGACATAGGATATATAACATCACGCTAAATACTGTAGGGGGTAAACAGTGAATATTTGGATTTTTTGACACAAACTGAAAAAAATCAAACAAAGAAGTTACTTATTTTGCGTACGCTGCCTAAATTACAAAAGATAGAACCATAAAATGTTATAATGAATGGTAGATCTTATAAATATCTACAAAAAAGTCTACGACCCACTATACCTATCTATGTCGAATGAGGCACAACAACCACATAATATATATAAAAGAAAGTCGTGTCATTTACACTATTTATAACTCGAGAACAGATGAACCGATCTGGCTGAAAATTGTTGGAGAGGTAGCTTAGAACCAGGAAAAGGACATAGGATATATAACATCACGCTAAATACTGTAGGGGGTAAACAGTGAAAATATTTAACACCATCCGTGCGAAGCCGGGGCGGACCACTAGTCCCTCCAATATAGTCATAAATAATTTATGCTTTCAACATTGGTATCGTTTATATATTTTCTATGAAACTGCATCTTTTGACACATTGTCCTGTTAATTTAAAAACCCTTATAATTGTTGTCTCCCAGGTGATATCGAAGATGTCCCACTTCGACGAGCAGAGCAACGGCACGTTCCGCTACACGTGGCGCTCGCACCAAGGGCTGCCCGACGAGCTCGTCTACTTCCCTTCCTCCACCTTCGGAATTGACGCTAACAGGACCTTCGAGTGAGTGATGAGACATGATGATAAAAATTTGCTGTCATATAGCTTTTAGATCTTGATAACCTGGTATCCATGATATTTACCTTTCTTATTTACTTGACATATACCTATCATTATAAAATCTACCAACCTAAGGTCTTAAAAAAATGAGATTTTAATTTATTTTTAAATATGTTTAGAGATGATGACAGCCGTATGTCAACTAGTAGTGAGTTCCACAAATTACAGATCCACATAGATTTCTTGGCCGGTAAGGGTGTCGCTGTCATCGAAATTAGTATTGCCAGTAAATAAAATTTTACCATTATAAGGGAAGTAATTTTACATCATACAGGCTAATTTATTTATGTATTGAAATGTCTGAATAAAACAATTTATATAATATTCATTCAATGAATATATAATGTCTAGTCAGTCGGTGTCTGAAAAGGCCCGAATGGCTGTGCATGATGCTGTCCTCGTTCCTACGCTTATGTATGGCAGTGAATGTTGGGTGTGGCAGAAGAAGCATGAAAGTAGAGTGAATGCAGTAGAAATGAGATCCCTCAGAAAAGTGTGTAATGTAAGGTTATGTGATCGTGTGAGGAATGATGTGATTCGTGAAAGGTGTGGTGTAAAAGATGATATTGTAAGAAAGATAGAAAAAGGAATGTTGAGATGGTTTGGGCACATAGAGAGGATGGATGACAGTAAATTGGTGAAAGAGATATATAGAGCCAATGTGGAAGGTAATGTTAGTAGAGGACGACCTCGGAGGACACATTTGGATCAAATAGAAAATGTGCTCAAAAAGGCAGGTGTCCGCAGTATGAAGAATAAAAGAGCATGTATGAAAAGATTGATGGATGTAAACGAAGCCAGAGAGGTTTGCCAGGATCGTACAAAGTGGCGATCGATAGTCTCTGCCTACCCCAATGGGAACTAACGGCGTGAGAATATGTATGTATGTATATGTATGTCATTCAATGAATAACCATTTGCCGGTGGGTGTACGTAATAGGCAACTAACGGTATTGGGGCTTTTAAGAGACTTTTGGGCGATGCGATTGGAGACCAGACCAGACCAACAACCTTTATTTTACTATCTTTACCCCACTCAGCTTTCAAAAAGTGGCTGAGGAGTTTCTAAGTTTCTTAGCTCTGGCTAAACCTTTTAGAGATTCGCAGTCGTGAGTATATGTATGTATGTAATAACTATCATTGTAAGTAAACAAGTTCGTTTTAATGTAAGCTAATTATATTTATTTAGTTTTGCCCTTGTCTGTTATGTCTACCCGAATGACAGTGTATCCTAAATTTGCTGATCTTACCTCCCAAATGTTGTGTGGAAGAGATTGCTAATAGCGATAACACTGTCAACTGTACTTCTCTGCAAACTGTTTCATTATTTTATACTCAAGGATTTGTTGTTTGTGACACTCAGAGTTTAAAAAGTGGGTAACTACATAAAATCATTTTTTTAATCCTGTAAATCAGAGGAGTACTTGTCTGTACTGTCTTTTACATTTTATATTCACACATAGATACCCTAAAAAGGTGGCACAGAAAGAAATATTATAAACATTAGAAATCGTTTGGGTCATTCATTTTGCTCGTTCAGTGAATCTATGGGCACTTTTCTTTTGCTGTTGACAGCCTTATATTTTTATAAATATATATGTCAGACAGTTATGTATGACATAAGAAATTACACATTGGTACATTCCCGCATTAGGATTAGAACCCACGCATCAGTGTATACGAAGTGAAATCTTATTCGGGTGCATTTCCCCACTTCCCGTAACCCGCACCGCTATACGCCCGATTTCTGAATTAAGTATTCAAGCTGAGAACGACTTAAGTATCGTTTTGTCTCATTCAGTTGTTAAGATTTCAATGCGACAGAACGATACTTAAGTTGTTCTCAGCTGGAATACTCAATTCAGAAATCGGGCGATAGTCATGTACGCAACGCAGCGCACAACTTTGCGGATGGTGTTAGCCTTCTTAGATAATTTTAGCAAAATAAATAAAATTTTTCATATTTTTTTATATTGAATACTGGAAAGAAAAACGTTTATTAATAAGCAAAGAAACATTATATATAAAAAAAAAAATCCACTACAAAAAATATTAATGAAAGTGATAATTTATTATATACATAGGTCACCCTATGTGCGGGGTAGTGCTGAGTGATAATTAAATGATACTATTGAGTCCTTTCTGATAATGATATATTACTGAATACAATGGTTTAGCTATTGCTAATTAATGCTAATTATAATTGATAGGCGCGTGCCGAATGATAACTAAAAGCGGACTGACTGATTTACGCCGTTTAGACTAAAAGTGCTTAGTAAGATGTTCGAGTGTATTCACCCGAACATTCTCCCGACTCAGAAAAATAACAAACAATGAGATAAAATACAGTGATAAAGGATGGAACAATCTTTTCAAAAGTAAACGTGTAAATACACAGTTATGATATTATACTTTAATTTATGATTACTTTATTAATTACTAAATATAAAATTTAAAAGTGTAAAAAAGATTAAAATGCTTAATGTAAATATTATTTTATGATTTCAATAAAAATAATCAAGTTATGTTCAACTTAGAGCAATACTATTTAACTAATTATAACTAAGATTCGTTAGTGTCCATAAAAACCCGTTTTGTAGCGATTGGGGAAGTTGCGATGTCCACAAGCGATTGCTGACGTTCACACAACACACTAACACTAGGCTGTCTTTCAGCCGTTTCCTGCTTTTGCGCACTAACAACACTCACACTTTCACTGCCATTGACAATACAAACTTGATAATTGATAATAATGATAATACACTACACCACTTCACACTGCTTTGCACTGGTTCACTCTGAATCACAAGAGTCAATTTCCGTAACGCGAGTAAACACTGCTAGCTCGATGGACCAAAAAATGTGCGGGGTAGTGCTGAGTGATAATTAAATGATACTATTGAGTCCTTTCTGATAATGATATATTACTGAATACAATGGTTTAACTATTGCTAATTAATGCTAATTATAATTGATAGGCGCGTGCCGAATGATAACTAAAAGCGGACTGACTGATTTACGCCGTTTAGACTAAAAGTGCTTAGTAAGATGTTCGAGTGTATTCACCCGAACACCCTATAATTTTTATTTAGTTAAGAACTAACTGACAATGACAGGCCGAAATTTCAAAATGGCGACAGTAGTACCAGAGTCGCCGCCGGCCAAGTTATGATTGTGGATCTGTAACCGCTTTGACAGCAAAGGAATCACTATATGTAGTACTGCTATGAGGAGGTACGCTCAACATCTTATGTGATTGTTAAGGGCATTATACAAAACACATAAAATATGAGTATTCCTCCGAAGTCGAAATGCCAGTCAAACCAAACTAAATTCACCCTACTATCTATCTCTGATTAATACAATCTAAATAATATGTATCTAGCGCCTACCATACCATGTAGGTATCCTACATTGTACATAATATGAAGTGCGAAATACACACTTATTATCAATTATCATATCACGCTGGCTGGCACCGACTCACAAATTAATTTAAGAGAATTTTAAGATTTAGGTAGGTTGAACTGACGCGTGTGGAATAAAGAAATTCCTAAGGTATTATACAGTACTCACGTTTAATAAAAAACTTATTTCTTACTTTTTATTAGTACTTGATTGTTTATATTCGGTTGATTTTTCAACTATGAAGTGGGTATTCTTTTTGTTAAAAAATTTTTTTTCTACCTTCGGAATTGACGCTAATAGGACCTTCGAGTGAGGATGTAAAGGGGAAGTGGTTTTTGTGGGATGCGGTTGGAGACCCATCACCAAAAATACTTCATTTTTACCATCTTGTCCCCAATTAACTTCCAATTGTGGCTGAGGAGTTCCTAGCTCTGAAGCTCTGGGTACCTCTTTTTGGGATTTGTGACCGTTTATTTAATTTCATGTTCTCTTCAGATACGCGGGCCTAGTGGTGTTCAGCGATGTGTCAGTATCTCGTCGTCCATCCGCGTGTAACTTCAGCGCTGGACTAGGGGAGTGTCTGGAAGGGGGCTGCTACCCGCTCAGCAAGCGCTGCGACCAATACTACGATTGCAGCGATAAAACCGATGAGGCTAATTGTGAGTAACTGCAATATTGAAAAGGAAATATGTAACCTAAAGTTTGTTATAAGCTGTGTTGAGTAGGCTTAGAATCGAACTGTAACATTTCTTCCCATTATGGTCGTAAAACTAAGAGTCAGACTTTTAAGTCATTCTATGTAGCTGGAAGAGACTCATGATAATAACTATTCTTTGTTCCACGACCTTTCCCCTTCTCACCCTATAAATGTTATAAGTATGTAACTGAACCTTAAACGTTTACGCTGTATATCTCAAAAGGAGTAGACAAAGGTACTTATATCTGAACAGAACGTTATATTGTCAGCTGGTGCACATCATGTGATAGGGGAAAGGTCGATCGCAGTTTTGTCCAAATACACTTAGAAATATATAAATGCCAGAATTTCCAAGTTCTGGAGCTTCAACTTCAACTTCAACCGTTCATGACCTGACAGACCACATAATTCAAAACCTTGATAGCAACAAAAAAACTATTGGCGTATTCATTGATCTAGCAAAAGCCTTCGATACGGTCTCTATTCCCATTCTCCTCAATAAGTTAGAAGAATTGGGTGTTAGCCGTGATAGCCTAGTGGGTAGAACACTCGGTTATCGTGCAAACGACTAGTGTTCAAATCCTGGGTCGGGCCTACACCAATTTGTCTTTTCTAAAGACATATGTGTGGTTAATTTATCATGGTTGTTAACGGTGAGGGAAAACATCGTGAGGAAACCCACATGGCTGAGTTGTACTTAGTCATGTGACAGTGTATTCGTACAAAACGGCGATAGGCCTGCCCCCTATCACGTGAGTACACTGTCCATGCAAAACGTGGGTACTCTGAACACCAGGTGTCAAAGTCACGTGATGTTCAGAAGTATTAGTACCTCTGCCAACCCCTTCGGGGATATTCGGCGTGAACGTTTATGTTTATGTTATGTAATTGGGTGTTAGAGGTATTCAACTAGAGCTCTTTAAAGATTACCTCTCTGAAAGAACACAATGTGTTAAAGTTAATGGGTATACTAGTAATGACCAACGGGTAACCTACGGAGTCCCACAGGGAAGTATATTGGGACCTGTCTTATTCTTGATATATATAAACGACCTGCTGATGACAGGGACAACTAAGGGTAAAATCTTTTGTTATGCAGATGATACTGCTCTGGTTTTCTCTAGTGACACTTGGGAGGAGGTATTTCGCATTGCCCAGGAAGAGCTGAATACAATTTGTCTGTGGTTTCGGAATAACTGCCTTACTCTAAACTCAGATAAAACGCAGTACCTAACATTCACGATGCGTAAAAACTCTCAACCAACTTATTTATTCAACCTGACTGCACATACTTGTGATACAATAATGGGAAAATCCAATCACAAATGCTCCTGTACTGTCTTATCTAGAGTTAATCACATTAAATATCTAGGTGTCGTGCTTGACAATAATCTCAACTTTAAAGAGCACATAAATCTGACGACAACCAGGATTCGTAAATTAATATACGTTTTCGCATATCTACGGCACATAGCGGACCAAGAACTTATAAAAAATATATACATCTCGCTCTGTCAGTCGATAATTGTCTACGGAATTTGTACTTGGGGTGGAGTACCTGCAAACACCTTGATCTCCTTAGAAAGATCACAAAGAGCAATTCTGAAAGTAGCAAACTTTTGTCCTAAATTATACTCCACCAAAACTCTTTACAGCGAATGCAATGTTCTGACGGTAAGACAATTGTACATTTATAATATCATCTTGAAACAACATGCAAACACTTACTTTGACCCAGATAAAACTCTACAAAGGAGAAGCAAAGACATAATACCTAGGAATTTTACCTTTAAATATGCCTTCAGTCATCAATTTTACTGTTTCTTAGCACTTTTTTTATATAATAAAATTAATGAACAAATTGACATTTACCCTCTCAACATTTATGAATGTAAAAAAATATTATTTGATTGGTTGCAAAAACATGATTACAAAGAGACTGAGTTTTTACTTAAAACATTAGTCTAACTCAATTTAATGACATTACTTTATTTAATTATTTTATTTAACTATAATCCTAATTTTAATAATTCTACTACATTTGATTTAATACTTAACTTAATTCTAAGCCTTAATATAATTGTAATTTTATGCACACACTAAATTATAATAATTAAATAAGTACATAAATTTATTATTCAGTGACATTATCTGCCTTACTTATATTTAGAGTCTATTAGATTTTTTACTGTGCCCCGGAATATATATTATAAATATGACACAACATAACACACCCTCTCTATACACACATTCACTCAAACACATTAACACAGAGAGGAACACAACATCACACTACATCAATAGACGAGAGTCAAATTAGTGTTATACTTTAATTGGATTAAAGAGTCACTCTAATTAAAGAGTCACTCTAATTGTTATAATTGGCAATTCTACTAATATAAATAATAATTGTAAATGTTTTAATATTTTTATATATTTAACCTTTTTTGAATGTATAAATTCCAATCCATTAGATTCATAGAAACCAAGAGCTGTAAGTACTGTAACCTGAGATACGGGCGATGAGCCTAGTTCGGGTGCAGTCGACACCAAATAATGTAAACTCTTTTTATGAATAAATTACTATTATTATTATTTCGAAAGTCATTTTTGTTTCTCGCCTCTCCCATGGCCGAAAATGAAAATATAAATTTTAAATGGGAGAGGCGGTACTCCCCGACAAAAGCACAGTCGGTCGGGGTCAGGGAGTCAGGTTCAAGAACCGACGGACGATCCGAGCCGTATCGAGCAGCACCGCTTTCTGCATTTGTGCTGGAACCGACACGCCAGAGAAATCCAACCGCCTCAAGTTGGTCGCGAGGCTGCACAGTGTAACGAATGTATGGGGAAATCGTTTAAAAATCATAAGTCCGTTATAAGTGCATATTTTAATTTGTAACTTTTATGGTCTCTTCTATTAATATTCCTCTACGTGTTTTACAAAATACGAAAAAAAAAACAATTCATTTAAAATCTAAAAAAATATATAATATCAATCACTATCCGATGCAAGAGATTCTTCAGTCGATGAAGCACTTGACATTGATATATTTACATTTTCACTATTCTCGATGTAAGCCTCTACATTTTTTTTCAAAATTTCCGGTTATTGGAAGTTATTTTTCGAAACTTAGCAATACCCGGATCAGATGTTAGTAGGAGTGCCTTCATGATATCCATGTTGGTATTCACGCGTGAAGTTTTTCGAGTGTGATGTTCGCGTATACGTCTAAAATCTTTGTGTCTGCACTCCTAGGCTTCTTCTGATAAAATACCGATTGGCACAAAAAACGACGTACTCCCTAAAAAAATTAAAAACGATTGTTTCGGCAAGATTCGGCAAACAAACGTTACGTAATATAAATGTTAGTTGGTATTCCTACACGTATAAAAAAAAATAAGAAGGTATAATGAGGTGTTTTTTTTTAAAGTTTCGATGAAGTTATAAGAGTCCTCTTTTTTTACCTATGTTTATAAAAGGGCGTGTACTCACCCATGGTAACTGATATTTTAACAAATAACTAGATCAAAGCACTGGGCACTAATATAGTATTGTTAAGAAATTGCGATATTCGTTAACTGTAAACACAAAACTGCGCACTAAGCAACGTTCAACAGCTTGTCTATTTTGATGTTTTAGTCAATGTCACCGAAGAGGGTACTTTGAAGTAATTTTTTGAACATCTACGTAATTAATAAATTGTTTTGGTGTTGCCATTAGGTAGTCTAGATTCTACCTAATGATTTACCATGCCCAACATATGATTAATAAATAATGTATTTAAATATTTTTGTATATGGGACGTCACACTGTGGGCTGGTTGGAATTAACCCGTTCGCGGACAAAACAATTGGGATAATTTCAGTCGAGGTCACACCCCACATGTCGGTGATCTCGTGAGCCAAATCGAGATACTTCCGACGCTTCTCGGTTTCGGCTTTCACGAGACCCTCGTCATGCGGGATAGTGACATCCACTAGAAATACCCTCGACTGCGACCGATCCCATACCACGATATCAGGCTTATTCGCTAGAATAGTCCTGTCCGTGATAACGGATCGGTCCCAATAGATTTTGGCACAGTCGTTTTCTAAGATTGGCTCCGGCAGATACTTGTAATACGGCAGCCTCTGAGCAAGAGTCCGTATTTCAGAGCGAGCTCCTGATGCAGGATTTTGGCTGCTTGGTTGTGTCTGTGCAAGTACTCAGTGTTAGCAAGAGCCGAACAACCGGAAATAACATGCCTAAGTGACTCTCCGGGACGGCCACATGCTCGACAGATGTCTGTGGTACCGTCCTTTAGTATGTATTTCCGATAGTTCCGCGTCTTGATAACCTGATCCTGTATTGCACAGACAAAACCTTCGGTTTCCCCAAAGAGGTCCCCGAAACGCAGCCAATGCAGGGAGGCTTTACGGTCCACGAAAGGTTCGTGAAGTACCTTGTAAAACCTCCCGTGCAGCTCCTTCTCTTTCCATACGGACTCCCGATCAGAGGTGCTAAGTACCTCCGGGGTTCGCCAATCCTGTGAGGCCAACGATAAGGGAGTCAGTCCTTTATCACTAGCGACCACCTCTCCCCGAATACTATCATCCGTCATCGTCAAAAAATAGTTTCTGAGGTTGCATACCTCGCGGTTGTGCATGGTTTTGGCACTCAAGAGGCCTCGACCACCACACTTCCGCGGGATATACAATCTCATAACCGACGATCTCGGATGATGCATTCGATGAGAGGTCATCAACGTGCGGACTCGTCTGTCCAGAGCGTCGAGTTCGGTCTGAGTCCATCTGAGCACGCCAAATGTGTACATCAGTACAGGCATGACCCAGGAGTTAATGGCTCGGATCTTATTAACGCCTGACAAGTAGCTATTAAGCACACTTCAGGCGTTCATAAAACTCCTCGCAAACACCCTGTTTCACGTCTGCCACCTTCACACCGATGGTTTGTGACATGCCCAGATACCGGTATGTTTCAGCCTCGGAGAGTGCCCTCAAATGATTGGTGCCGACATCGACACCATCAGAGTGCACGACATGCCCCTTCTCAACATGAATGACCGCACACTTATCGACCCCGAGCTCCATCTTGACGGAACCACTGAAATCGTTAGTGATCGTCAGTAGCTCCGCCAATATGTCAGCCGTGGGGGCGTAAAGCTTCAGGTCATCCATGTAAAGGAGATGAGGCAAGCGTGGTCCGCCTCTCCGAAACTGAAAGCCTGTCCCCGAATTCTCCAAGAGTGTACTTAGAGGATTCAGGGCCAAGCAAAACCAAACTGGACTCAGGCAATCGCCCTGGAAAATCCCTCGCCTTATATCAATTTGGTCATCCGCGTCCGTCATCCGCTGACCGTCTAAACTCAGGATCGTTCTCCAGCACCCCATACACTGCCCGAGGAAGTGTCGAACTGTACTATCAATTTTGTACAGCTCGAGGACCCTCATGAGCCATGTATGAGGTACCGAATCGAACGCCTTCCTGTAGTCTATCCAGCCAGCGGAGAAGTTCCGACGGTTGCGTTTGACCAGTTGGCCTACGACCGCGTCGATGAGGAGCAGCTCCTTGCTACCGCGACTACCGCCCCTACATCCGTTCTGAGCTCTAGAGATCACATTGTTATCAACAATGTGTTGAGTAATCTTGGAGCTCAGAACGGATGTCAAGGTCTTGTAAATTGTACAAAGACAAGTGATGGGGCGGTATTGTGATGGATCCGCGGTAGCATCGCTCTTTGGAGCTAAATGAGTGACCCCAGTAGTTAAGAAGTTCGGGAGCGTCCCACTCTCGAGGGCGTTTTGGAACTGACGGGCGAGAGTAGCGTGACAGCGCGTGAACCCCTTCAACCAGTAATGGTGCAATCCGTCCGGCCCCGGACTTTTCCAGTTCGGAGCCTTACGGATCGCAGCCACCACATCCTCCTCGGATATGTTGACGGGGTTCATGGGCGCTATGGGCTCGCACGCTCCCTCGACCGCCTCGAACCATCGGCCCTCTTCGTGATCAACAGGCAGCGACCAAAGCCCACGCCAAAAGGCAACCACATCGGCTTTTTCCGGTCGCTGACCCGTCGAAACCACATCGGGACGCTCCAAAGTTCTGTAGAACTTCTTCTGGTTACTCATGAAGAGACGATTCTGTTAGTACCTCTTTACCCTTTCAGAATATCGCCTAATTCGCTTACCCCAAGCAGCGATCTTCTGCTTCAGATCATCGATGCGCTCCACCAGTCTACAGGCAAACTCCGGTGAGTTGTCAAAGACATTCTCACCAGGGAATGCCTCCCTGACGAAGCGCACCACCCTCGGCCTATTGTTGCCTGATCTGAAGCTGGTCAGTTTGCCAATGAGGACCCTGGACCTTGTGATACGGCTTTCAATCCGCCTCATCCAGGCTGGTCTAGTTCTAGTCCTGGGACTAGTACTGCCAGCCTGGCGGGAGCCACCAGCTCTTGTTGGCGGCATCCTGACGCCGACAAATTGACAAACTGTCATTGCGGCGCCAAAGAGAATTGAATCCGTATCCCAAAGGTCCACGATGTTATTCACGGCCTCAACGACATCCCGAACCTTGATGCTGAGAGGAACTCGGGGCAGCCTTGGCCTCCTTTCGAGAGGCACTTGGCGATATTCCAGGATCGTCTCTTCGAGTGCGCTCCTCACCATATCCAAATCCAGGGAGACTGTTCCCCAATCGCTTTCCGCACCACCAGCATCCGGCAGGTTAACGATCGGCTCCCTCCGAACTTCCCGCTCAGGGACAGGAGGGAGAACCTGCAAGGGTGGCTCTTCGTCCAGCGGAGGAACAGCCTCGCGTCGCAATTGTTCGAGTTCGGTAGTGCTAAAAAGTTCTGAGCGTTGTATGTACCGAACTCGGTCCGCCAGGTTTTGTTCTGTGACGGTCAAATTGGGCTCCAGCCGCAGAAATTCGCGGTACATTGCTGCCCGATAACCCGTCCGTCCAGTTCTTGAACCCGAGGCCCTAAGATAGGCCCGCATGGCATTCCTATTCATATCGACCGTCCATGCCATGCGGCGCCTTGTTCCACCAGCGGCGGGCACCGATTGCTGGGACTGAGTTGCCTCAGTCCCAACCGATGCCAAGCCATCTGGTGGCTGAGGTGGTCGAGCAGACCGACCAGGTGGTCGTGCCGGTCTGCTGCGGCTGGGGGACCGCATGCTGCCCCGTCCAGCCCCAGCTCCAGACGCGCCCCAGCGATAGCCCCTGGGGAGCGGCCCTATACGCTCATCGTTTCTCTCACCTGCCATTTTACGATGAGCGAAGATTCACCCGGGGTTTCACTCACTATTATTATTACTATTATATTTTCCTTGCAGGTGAAACGGACGAATCGTTCGAGCTGATCCACTTCCGCAAGTTCCGTTTCAACCGCATCCAGCGGCAGTACGACAACTCGTGGCTGTGGCGCGACGTGAACATCGGTCCGCACGGCCGCTACGTGTTCGCCGCCGACGTGCCCGCCGTGCCCGCGCACTGGACCGTCACCGCCTTCAGCATGGCGCCCGACACTGGGCTCGGCATGGCGCGCTCGCCCATCTCCGTGAGTTCTATACCACACCAATATATAGACATACACACGTATACTTGCGGCCATAAATCCCTAAGAGGGGTAGGGGTAGAGCTAGAAAATCCCCAGCCACATTTGGAAGTCAATAGGGGACATACCATTATAGGGGGTTAAAATTAAGTATTGTTGGTGATGGGCCCAAAGACCACCTAAAAAAGCCCCATGCCCTTAGTCGCCTCTTACGACACCCGTGGGAAGAAAGGGTGAGTGACATTTCTAAACGACAAGTACACAGTTACAGCCAGTTTACTGTACAATGCTTAGCATGGCGCGGCAGCCAAGCTCCATGAGTATACTATACTGTGGTAACAGCAAAGATAAACTGACCAGTACACTCTGCCGTGTACCAACTTATAATTTGTCTTTATGCCTAGCTCGAAAAACATTTACATACCGCGATGTAGTAATGTGAGTGAGACGCTGCTATATGTGCGAGTGAGTCCGCAGTAGTGTGCGCTCTAACAGTAATCCCACATATGTCGGCAGTACACGGGCGTGCTGCCGTTCTTCATCCGCGTGGAGGGCCCGGCGCGCTGCCGGCAGGGCGAGCAGCTGGGGCTGCGCGTGGCCGTGTTCAACTACCAGCGGCAGGCCGTGGAGGCCGTCGTGGTGCTGGAGGCCTCGCCCGACTACCGCTTCGTGCACGTCGAGGAGAACGGCATCGTGAGTATACTAACTGTACCTTTGCGACTAGTACGATTGAATGGGAAAATTTGTCTTGAGATATACATACATACATATATACTTATACTCATAGAACGAGGATAATCACAACCTCGGAATTAACTATTCTATAGTCACTTTTAGAAGTCGATTGGGGAAATTATTGTAAAATTAAAGATCGTATATGTTGGCTTTCGGAACTCCACAAAAACTTCAAGTGTTTTCTCAGCTAACTTAATGCTATTCTACTCTGCTACAAATATGTGCTCACGAAATGACTTTCTATGGTGTGAAGAATATCAGCCCACATTTTGTATGATCCTATCTTAACATCCTCAAATCTCATGTACATTCATCAATACACATTCTTAACACGTCTGCCTTCTTATCATATTTTTTATGTGATCTGAATACGTTGTGCTTCTATTATCATAATCAACCCAAACTATCTTAACATTCCCTTTTCTTTATTTGTTACAATGTCTTCTTCCACATATCATAGTTGCGCATCATGTAACTTTAGATTGCAGGCGTAATTATTACACATCATAACAAAATAAACACGGTTTTTTTGAGCAATCTCGAAAAGAGCTAAGCTGATTGCTTTCAATTACTTTTAGCAGTGGCACGGAGTAACATTTTCAAAGTTGACGCGTGTCGTAAATGAAGTAATATTTGATAATTTATCAAATGTTTTAGGAACTTACAAAAAAGTAGCGTATTATAAAATATGTCTTTAAAAACTATATTGTTTATATTAATCGTCAGATAATTTATTATTGAGAGTTTCTTTGAAATTTGCTGTATATAATCTTCTTTAGACTGATATGAGCTCTAATTAGTTTTAAATGTACACTGTTTTAATTCACCGAACCTTTGAAATATCGTTGCTAAATCTAATTCTACCACAACCCCATATAAAACAGCAAAATAAATCAACTATATTCCCTCAGGTCCGCTCATACAACCCGCGCACATCGTTCGGCGAGCACCAGTTCTTCGTGTACATCCTGGCGGGCGACGCGGCCACCGTGTACCTGCCCGTCGTGCCCACCCGGCTGGGCACCGTGCGCGTCTCCATGTACGCCTCCACGCTCATTGGACAGCATCGCTACACGCACACCGTTCATGTTGAGGTGAGAGGGGGTTTTATCTGGAGGGGGGGAAGATTTGTTTTTCTTTCCATGTCTCATTTGTCTTGAATCTGAACCTTGTTAGCGATTTTAGTGAGAAAATAAATTGCATTCTTATTTTTTTAAGTATGTTATTACAGATGCTTATTTTTCCCTCTCTCTTCGTTTCATTTGCTAATATATAAAATATTAAAATCCCAAAGAATATTATATATTATTTTGTGTATTACACTTATGTATATATAAGTGTAATACACAAAATAATACATAATATATATATATATATATATATATATATATATGTTCCTACCGAGGGGCTCGAGGCTACCCTATATAGGGTGATTTGGCCTTAGTCCACGACACTTATAAAGAAGTATAATAATGTTATACTGTTGGGCAGGCGGACGGTCTGATCCAGCGGCGCCATCAATCAGTACTGCTAGACCTGTCCAACCGCGCCTACGTGTTCCAGTACATGCACGTCAACGTCACCGAGACGCCCATCATTCCTTATGAGGTGAGCACTAATACTATGTTATCATAATAGTATAATATGCTTGGTTTTGCAGCATTTTGATAGTTGATCGGTGTTGCTACTATAACGAAAAATAGGATACCTATTTTTGAGTAAGAGAAGTAGTGAGTGAAAAAATGCAATCCGTATTATTATCCTTTCGTTTAATATTTTTAATAAAAAAATTAATAATATCTACAACAAAATCTTTATATGCTAATCACATGATTTATTAGGGGTTATTTCTTGCAAACCTAATTTTTAAATGGCATACACAGTAATTACTTCTCATATTGTATCATAGAAAATTATTTAAGAAGTGTGTGTCAAAGTTATACACTTGCATTTAGCGTTTTATCCCATTGATTATAGAAACTTTTTAAATGTATTTTAACATATGTGTTATTTGAATGTTTTTGTTCTTGAAAACCTCATGTGGGGATTATTACTAATAAATAAAGGATAAATAAAGCCAATTGAGCTAGTGTCAATGGCTTCCAGTGCAAAATTATTCTATACTTTGTTTCTTATATACTTTTTAATTTCCGCCGGTGTCGATTTTTTTTCCTTTATTTATATGTGACAAATTGCTATTGATGTCGTATAGGTGGACCGCTACTACGTGTTCGGGTCGAACCACGCGCGCATCTCGATCGTGGGCGACGTGGTGGGGCCGCTGTTCCCCACCATGCCCATCAACGCCACCACCATGCTGGACCTGCCCATGGTGAGTATAATACAGGAGATGCCACAACACGCTAATAAACACAAACATATGTTTTAATAGCTTTCATTGTTCTAGTAAGTAAAATTTTTATTGAGGCTCATTGTCGGCCTTCCCATTGATGATGTTAAAAGTTGGATTAAATTCAAAAAATATTGTATAGTAGTTAAAATATGTATGAAGCATTTTAAATTTATATATTTTATCGAAAATATATATAATTGCAATTTACGTTAGCTCATCTAATATACAGTCCGTTCACAGTTAATTTACCTCTAGCCATAAGAATTTTTTTCTGGCGCTACTCTGAATCCTTATCAGCATACCCACCACCTTATAATAATATCGAAAGTAGTAAAAAAATCAAAGAACACCACTAAACACACTTCACAGCAAGTAATGCTAACATAACATAAATAAAAATTAATGTCAGAGGTAAAATAAATGTAAATGGTCTGTAAATGAATCTTTTATTCAATCAAGTAGCTTTCATTTCAATATTAATAAAAGTGTCTCATCTACTACTAACTTATTAATCATATATTTCTCACAGGACTCAGCAGAACAGAACATGTTCAGTTTCGCCGTCAACATGTACTACACGCTGTACATGCGACTCATCAACCAGCGCAACCGCACTTTGGAACGGGACGCTTTTTACCACATGAACATCCTATACCAGCGACAACTGTCCTTCATGAAGCCGGACGGATCTTTCAGTCTGTTTAGGAGTGACTGGTACCTCATTTTGTTCTCAGTTAAATTTGTTTAAACATGCTTGGTTTAGGTAGTATGCTTGAATTTGAAAACCTTGCGCTAAGTGTGATTGGACGAGGCAAACTAAAGTTGATATAGATATAGAAGTTACTTTAAGGACAAGAGAGAGGTCAAAAGTCAAAAAAAAAAAAAAAAAAAGTCAAAATGTTTATTCTTCAAAATTAAGTTAAAAACTAACATTTTTTGAACGTCAAATGTTTTTAAATTTATCATTAGTCCGTTGCTTCGGAAGGTGTTCGTAAAGAGAAGAAGCAACAAAGAAACTCTTTACATTCACATTTTTTCATTTTTTCAAAACATGGTTTGTACAATTTCAGTTTATTAACATGTTTCTACTTTATAAAAGATTTTCTATGCGACAAAACCAAACGCTTGTTTGACATAATAAAAATAAATTGTCCATCACAAAAAACCAATCACATAACGTGAGAAGAGAGAGAGAAGAGAGGTACAAGCGATGTCTCTTTCTATCGTAGTTAGACGTTTTGTTTTGTAGTAGTTTTTTACTAACTAACCAACCAGATCAACCGCAATTTAGAACGAGACGCTTTCTACCACATGAACATCCTGTACCAGCGACAACTGTCCTTCAGTCTCTTTAGTAGTGACTGGTAACTCACTTTGAAGTTAAATTTGTTTAAACATGCTTGGTTTAGGTAGTAAGCTTGAATTTGAGAGCATTGCGTTAAGTGTGATCGGCAGAGGCGAACAAAAGTTGAGACAGATGTACAAGTTACTTTAGGGACAACAGAGAGTAACAAGCGATGTCTCTTTCTATCGTAGTCAGACGTTTTGTTTTGGAGTAGTTTTTTACCAGATCAACCGCAATTTAGAACGAGACTCTTTCTATCACATGATATTACATTCAAATTAACCATAAAATGTTGCATTGCAGGAACCAATCAGCCTCAAGTGTGTGGCTTACGTCATTCGTCGCTAAAACATTCCAAGATGCGTCTTTCAACGAATGGGAGAACTTCATTTACATTGATCCTGAGGTAATATATTAAATTTAATTGCCTTTATATTCACCAGCCAATAGGCGTGCATTGTTAGACATGAGTCTCTATACATTATTTAATGTAAAATGAAATTTAATTAGCACTAATCCAGTTCTTCTCGCGGAAGTCGTAAGACGGGACTTCGAGAGTACCTTAAGTTGATTCCTAATAAAACTCTTTTGCTTTGATGCTATTCTAAGCTAAAATGCTATACTACACGGCTGATCTATTTTATATTGTATAATCTGCAGAAATACTAATTCGAATCCATTATCCCCAGGTGATATCCGGCGCGGTATCCTGGCTGCTAGACCACCAGACCCCGGCGGGCGCGTTCTACGAGGTCACGTGGTTGCCCGACCGCAACGCCAACTCCACGCTGCATATACCCAAGGATAGCCAACTGTTTAGAGATAATGCGTATCTGTTTCCGAACGCTAAAGAGGTGCGTTGGTATTTGAGTTGGTATAAAAGTGATTTATATATGGTAAATGCTTACATATGCTGATCAGTATATCATTGCTGTGCAGTGAGATAAATTTTGTAGTTATAACTACTGGACGTTCTAATGATTACAGTTTCGCACGGGATTATTTGTGCATAAAGTGTCCGATGCTATGTTGGATGCTCTTTTGGACCGCGGAGGTAACAAGGCAGAAGGGAGTATATTACATACAATAATACCTTGTATAATTTCTAGGTGAATAATTCGATAGTGCTGCAACGAAACATCACGCTGACGGCACAAGTGGTCATCACGCTTGAAACGGTCAAAAATCTCAAGGATATTGGATTACGAGAGGTACGTTGTAATGATCATGTTTTAACATGTTCTTTAACCTATAACTGTGGACGTAAATATTGTAACACTACCATGGACTCGCGGTCTTCCGGACCGCTATAACTTCAAGTAATATTTCTTTCTTCCTTGTCGCATCAAAGCATTTTGCTTTTATCATAAACGTTCACGCCGTTTATCCCCGAAGGGGTTGGCAGAGGTACCAATACTTCTGAACTCACATGGCAGCGCCATCTAGAGAAGGTACCCACGTTTTGCTCAGACAGTGTACTCACGTGATAGGGGGCAGGCCTATCGCCGTTTTGTACGAATACACTGTCACATGACCAAGTACAACTCAGCCATGTGGGTTTCCTCACGATGTTTTCCCTCACCGTTAACAACCATGATAAATTAACCACACATATGACTTTAGAAAAGACAAATTGGTGTAGGCCCGACCCAGGATTGGAACTCACGCCCTTCTGTTTTTCGGGCGGGTGTTCTACCCACTGGACTATCATGTCGCTATATCGCATTGCTTTTAATGCAAAAATAATAATAAGGGTAGTATCTGCCGGGGTAGCATGAGGCGTGTGAGAGCCTCTGAGATAGGGCTATGTCACTGTTCAAGGGCGAATTGGCCGCCATATTTGACCGTTTCTCGCATGCCCGAGCATGAGGCATCTGAGATGTGAGAACGCTAGTGACTCGCTTTGACATCGCAACGCCGAGTCACATGTGCGAGCATGAGCGGCGTGACAGCGACATAAACTGAGATGTTTGTCATTTTATATCAAATTTATGTCGATGCCAAAATTGAGCGCGAGAGCCAGTGAGAAAGATTTCTTATCAAAATATGAGTGCTGTTTTGCAGCTTTTTTAACTGTTTTGTGTAGTTCTTAGTGTAAAAGTGTGATAGCAAAGCGACTACATCACTTATATTTGTTTTGAATGGAAAAAAAAACGAAAAATGGATATGATACTCATCCGGGTGAAAGTTTGCCGCAAACAAGTCCTATGAAACATATTTGTATCTCATGACGATTTCCGAGGACCTCTACGATAGCTTGTGACCTATGAAAAGCCTCACGGTATAGTTTCACATAAGGATACATACAGGATTTAATAATTCCACATGATATCATTTGAATTGTAAATTTTAACTAAATTAAGTGTAATCTACAACTAGTGCTTGGGTATTAAGTTTTAAATTCATTAAAATATGTTTGGCTTTTATAACCAGCAATGCACTAGGCATGAGGATACAAATTCTGCAGCCTAAATCCATGTATACGTCCAATTTTCTGATGCAGTTGAAAAAATCAATGAATTTCATTGATCTTCTTTAAAATAACTATTAGGAACAGTTTCTTAACTTATGGTATGTTTCAGAGGTTCAATACAATGCATGTAAAATAGATTTCTATTCATTATTGTTTGTTATGTAGGGTTTGTAGTCTTAAATTATCATTATCATCATAAAAGACACCCGAGCTCATAGCATATGCTTGCATCAACAGGCACAGGCAAAGTCTGGATAGTGTGAGTAGACAATAGTCTGCTTGCTGTCTTAGTGTGGCTAGGAATGTAAAGAATGGTGATGGCATAATTTTGTTACCTCTTTATCTACCGACACACTTAATGCTACAAAAGTTGTTTAAATGCAGGTGCATGTACTTTGTGTAACATTATAAAACAAATTTGATAGTCACCTTACTAGCATATTGAAATGACTAAATATGAATATAATGCTCATGTTCTTTTCTTATTTTCAGTAAAACATATTGATTTATTACAAAGATTCTGGAGAACAATTTAGTGACTTGGAAGGAGTCTAATGAAATTGAAAAAATCAGCAATATGTAACAGTTTTTAAATTAATTATCAATAAATTTGCCTAACTATTAATGAAAACCACTTGTTTTAATCCCCTTCATTGTAAGTAAATCCACATTTTCCAATACCCAACTCATAGCAGAACTCTGCAGACCATTTAGAATAAAATGATAATCATGGCATGTTTGGTATTGAATCATACAACGCCTGGGGATAAGTTGAATACATAGAAAAAGCAATGTTATTTTATTTTATTTTGGGCAAATAGAGCAGATGGATACAAATTAAGTAACAAAAGAGATATATAGGTGGGAATAATGGTTGTAAGTATGAGTAAGTTTATTGAGGAGGCAATTAATATTCGCAGTAGGCATGCAATGGGAAATAATGTATAGTAGAATATATGCATGCACATTTTACAACTGAAATCTCATCTCAAGTGTAAAAGTAAAATCTGCCTATGAATGGGCTTTATTTGCTAGTAAAACACATTTTGTGGAGTTAACTTTATTTATTGAAGAAACACTTTTATACAACCGCTCAACATCATAGTTTCTGTTCACAAACTCATCTGTACTTCACATTTTTATTCTATTAACATCACTTTTTCCTTTAGAAACACTACAGCTTGTTTATACACATTGCAGTCATAAGAATGCTCTTTAAGTATGGATGCACTCAAATTCTGAATAAACAGGAGCATTCAACAAGACTATTTCCATACATCAGAGCTTCACTAGCTTTTGGGAATATAGGATATTGTTGAAATTGAAATGTAGAGAAGGTTGTTAAGTTAAATAATGCCCATCTGCGGGATGGAACTGGCGAATGGGAATCTGGGAATGGACTGGCGGGATGGAACTAAGATGTTATAGGCAATATGTGCCATAGGCAGCACAGCATTTCTTCAATTTTCTTGTCAAACACTTATATAAGTGTGCTATATCTGCAAACAAAAGACAATACAAATCATTAAAAGTATGCTGCTCACTTTCTAGTTAAATAATAGTTATATAGAATAATAAAACTTAATTACTTACTAAATATTTTATGATTCCCCTATCATTGTAAGGAAGTTTAGTCGGACATTCCCTACAAACTAAACTTGTAATGTTAAAACTTTTGATTTAAATTGAAAATTTGGAAACTTGTATTGAGAAATTAAATATTTATGTTTGTTTACGTTGTTTGGTTACAAAATGTCAATATTTGACGTAAAATAAGTGATATGACAGATTTAGCTACTATTTTGGTTCAAAAAGATCGAATAAAATAGAGAAAAAATATTCACAGACCAATGATGGCAACAATGCTCTATCGATTCGGTGACAGGGCTCTCAGATCTCATCCGTCTGTCATATTGACGCTCATGCTCGCAAAAATGACATAGGTTGGCTAACTGAGATGCTTTCTGACATGGCTCTCACTTCTCAGATGACAACTCATGCTACCCGGGCTGGATCGGTATGATGCAATTAACAGTTTCCCCTAGTTAAAAAAAACAAATTAGTAGCTTAATTTAACTATACCTTGCAACTTTTCTCTAAATTATATTTTCCACATCTCAGGGTCTCAGCGCCCGCGTGGTCCGCGCCCAAGAGCGCGCCATCAAATGGCTCGAAGACCACCTCAAGTTGCTGCAGGACTTCGGCTCGCCGCTGGAGCTGGCCATCGTGGCCTATGCCCTCACCTTCGCGAAGGCGCCCAGCTCCGAACACGCGTATGTGCTGCTCAAACAACATCAGCGGTCGGAAGGTAAGTGACTGCAGTCGGGTTTTACAATAATTTAAACGTTTTGTTTTGAAAATCAACTCTTTAAACCGATAATGATAATTTCTATAAACCACAAATGTTTCTCTTTTCATTTCCTTCTACATTTTTAGCTAAGGGCCTGCAGTTACACTTAAGTTTAACCGGCTAAGGAAAGAAGAATCTAACATTAACACCTCCTCCTAGATAAACCTAGGTTTAGCCGACTAATCTTGAGTTTATGTTCACACCTACCTGTAGCCGTAACATATACATAATAATCATTCATAATAATAATAATTTGTGATTAGACTTCCTGTACGGCTTTTTACATGCACAATTAGTTTTGGGTGTTCTGAATTTAGACTAAGTATTTTTTTAAATTTATATTAGCAGTCAATCCTAGGTTGTCATTTTTGTTTTTTAAAGATAAATATCATAAATAAAATAAATTGATATTTCCATCCAGGTGGTTTAGTGTACTGGGGTAAGGAGCGAGTCCCCCAGCCCCCGTACAAAATGGAGAACCAGAAGCCGTTCCTCTTACCCCGTCTGCCATACACTTACGACAGTAACAACATAGCTGCCACTGCATACGCCTTGCTAGCTTGCATGGATCATCAGGATGACAATGAGCCCATAGTTATGTGGCTCAACTCTCAACGACTTACTGACGCCGGATGGGCTTCTACGCAGGTGAGATTTTATGTATTAGTGCTTTTTATAAGTGCAACTTTTTATGGGTATGCCAAAGCGATAACCTAATTAATATGTTTTTTTTGGCCTTGTTTTGTGCATCTACCTAAATAATTAATTTATCGATCTCACCTTCCAAAGGTTGTCTGGAAAAGATCGCTTTTAGCTATAAGACCGCCAATTGTACCTCACTGAAAACTGTTTGATCATATTATTATTTTTGTTAATTTGTGTTTGATGTGCAATAAAGAGTTATTCTATTTTATATGTTGATGGAGTTTATATAACATAAGTGAAGCCATGGTGAGCCTACTGAGTAGATTGTTCAGACGGTGCTTTTCATTGAGTTCTTGGTGTTTCAAAACATTTTGGCACTCTAAACGTCGCGATATTTTTACAGGTGCTTTGCAATGGTACGGACGAAATTATCGTTGTCGGTACGATCAGTACATCTTTTGATTATTTTGTCTCAGGACACGTACGTGGCACTGCGCGCGCTCATCGAGTACACGAACCGCAAGCGCATCCGCGACGTGAGCGCGCTCGCCGTCAGCGTGGAGGCCGTCGCGCTGGGCGGCCGCACCGAGCACATGCACGTGGACAACGACCAGCTGGCGCGCGCGCACTACTTGGACGTGAGTCTACCGTTACTATATCGATACTATTACACGTACCGTGTACGGCAACTAACTAGTAACTGTCGGCCGCAGATCCCGGCCGCGTGGGGCACGGTGAAGGTGACGGCGCGCGGCGCGGGGTACGCCATCCTGCAGCTGGGCGTGACGTACAACGTGGACATCGCCAAGTTCCAGACCGCGCCGCCGCAGCGCTGCTTCGACCTGCGCACGCGCGCCAGCTACGGCGGCCGCAACCAGTCGCACATCACCTACCAGACCTGCGCCAGGTCACTAAACTTTACTTTTACTTTACATTCTCTCTTTTAAACGTAAAAAACTTCACTAAATGGAAATGGAGGAGAAACAATAAATCCAGTGCATCTGAAATGTTAGCCAATCACCACTCAGGGTGTAGGGACAAGTTATTTTGACGATTGGTTTTCAGCGGATTTTTTGTACTGAACTGAACTACGTTTGGTTTCCGCTTAATTTAGTTAAGCTCTCTATGTATCTTAATGAAAGATAGTATAAAAGTCTGATTGAATAGATGTTTGGCGGAAATCGTTAAAATTTTGAAAATTGTACTTGAAACTAAGATTTAAATATTTTACAGTTTACATGCTTTATTCCAGATCTTTAAAATAAACTATTAACTTAAAAGATCATAGATGCCCACTTTCATCACAATGACACATTTAAGGCAAAATTAATTAATTATATTTTATTATATTTTATCAATGCCACCTGGGCTAGTCAACAATCCGCCACGCTAGCCCAGTGTCACGGCACGCTGGCGTATCGTGTTTCACAGTACGTCTAGGCAGTACACATAGCACAGTCGCAATACAACCGTGTAGACAGCACACGTACACAGTCGCAATACAAACGCGTAGACAGCACACGCACAAGTTGCATTACACGTAGTACAAAACGCGTAGACAGCACACGTGACAGTCGCACACGTCCACAGCTGGACGCTGGCGGGCGAGTCGGAGCGCTCGGGGCTGGCGGTGCTGGACGTGGCGGTGCCGACGGGCTACATGGTGCAGCAGCAGCGGCTGGACCAGTACGTGCTGTCGCGCCGCGTGCCGCAGCTGCAGCGCGCCAAGTACCTGCCCACCAAGCTGCTCTTCTACTTCGACTATGTGAGCATTGTATTATATCTAACTATGTGTCTATGTAACGACCACTAACAAAGACAATTTATAAATGAAACCCCTAAGGAACGTGAACGTATAAAAATAGTTATGTAAGTTTTTAATTTCATTTTTTTATTATTTCTATAGGGGAAAGGAACAAATTTTGCATCTAGGAGGGTAAAATAGGGGGGAATAATTTGTACAAAAAATATCTCATCTCAGAAGGTCGACTCAACACGCCGAAAACGATAATTAGCATACGTATCTCTTCTACCCATATTAACATTTATTTCTATCTCCCTCGCACTCAACGAATATTCGGATTTTGTCATTTTTATATGTCGCAAGCTTAATACTACAGTGACCTATGTCAAAATTGATGAATTGAGTTACATCACTACACAGACCTTAAAAAACATGCTCTACAACATTATGAATACGAGAAGTTAAAGACCCAAGTGAAATTGAACCTTTTTATATTAAGAATACGGGTCTTTTCTCGTCCCTATGTTGTAGAGCATGCTTTTTAAGGTCTGTGTAGTATTGTAAATCAATTCATCAAAATTTTGACATAGGTCACTGTAGTATTAAGCGTGCGATGTATAGAACAATATAAATATAGGCGCTTTCTATTCGATGAAACCAACGACAACTACGGAGGTATCATTGGATTAGTCGAATATCACCATGTATTCTCATACATGAGAAATGTCAAAATACGAATATTCGTTTCGAGTGAGCGAGACAGAAATATTTTTAATTAGGGGTTAGAAGAGATAAGTATGCATATTATCGTTCTCGATGTGAAGAGTTGACCCTCTGTTATAAGAAACTTCAGATTTCGTAAGAAGGTGCATACATACATATTTATACTCACGACTATTAATCCCAAAACGGGCTTCAAAATAGGAGATTCCGCAGCCATCTTTAAGTGTTGACTTAGGAAAATATTGATAAATAGAAGTTGTTGGTGTTGGTGGTAGGTCTTCAACCGCATCGCCCAACAATGGCTTAAAAACGCCCAATACCCTTAGTCGCCCCTTATGAACTCTGAAGGGAAGAAATGGGGTGGTGCTATTCTAAGCCAACCACAGCGAACAGGTTCTTTTTGTAATAGAAGTAAGCACTTGAAATTAAATTTTATAAATTCAACCAAAAATAAGTGAAATTAGGGTTTGATATTTTATGTGTAATTTTTATCAATTCTGGACGTAGCAGTATAAAAATGTATGTTTTCGATAACAATGAGAGGTTTTCTTTTTGAGAAATAAAAAAACAACATAGTTTCCTAGAGCTCTGTAGATGGCGTTGATGTAACTACGTTACTTACCACACAATTTCGCCACACAATAATTTCGCCAATGTCAACGTTATAAACATGTGTCACAGCACCATAGAGTAACTTTTTGGCGAGTAAAAACAACAAAAATAATGTTAAATATAAGTACCGTCTTTGTTTATTTACTTTTGAGCTATCTTGGCTTAAACTGATATTTATTTAGACTTTCAAATCAGAACGTTTTTATGTACGTTCCGTTTTACGATATCATTACATCCAAGTGTGAAAAACGGTGTTACGTTCCGTTCCTACCAGTAACATAGCTAGTCTGGCGCCATCTATCCTGAGAACAGGGAAGAAGAAAAAAAGAAAAAAAGGAAAACCTCCCATTACAAAATAACAATGTGGGTGTGAGGGACAAAAAATATCTCTGAAGGGGTAAATTTTTTGGATGTTTGTACCGTACTTCGGTACAGCAATGGTTTTGACGAAATAAGGCTGTTTAATTAGTTTAATATAGAACACTCTAAAACCCGTGTTTTTTTTTATACATTAATAACTCACGGCTTTCCCTAAAAGAGGTCACAATGTTTTCCCTCGCCGGTATAAAATTACAAATACAACACAGTTCACATATAACAGCTCAACAAATGAAAAATGTTAAAAAAATAAGTAACGTTTTATTATTTTGTCTTTCAACTCAACTGAATAAAGAGTGTAAAAAAGTTAAGCAACGAATTTATGCAATATGCCTAGACAAATTAAAGGTATTATTGAAATAGAACATTTTATAAATGCTATGTAGTGTCGGCTTAGAATAACACTACCCCATTTCTGCCGGTGGGTGTGCGTAAGAGGCTACTAACGGTATTGGGGCTTTTAAGGGATTTTTGGGCGATGCGGTTGGAGACCCATCACCAACAACCTTTATTTTGCGATCTTTTCCCCATTCAACTTTCCAAAAGTGGCTGAGGAATTTCTAGTTCCTTAGCTCTGGCTACCCCTTCTCGGGATTTATAGCCGTGAGTATATGTATGTATGTAACATTTTATAAGAATAAGAAATGAGAAACTTGCATGAAATGGATACTTTTGAATAGCTACAAAAAAATTACACTTCTTCCACCGAAGATCGGAAGAGTCTCGTTGTGTTCGACTAGTGCGCCCTCTATAACAGCGAAATTGAACTCTCAGTATTTATCACAATTAGGTTTTAGTAGTATTAATTATTTAAGTAATGCAGTATGCCTAGTTATCTAGGTAATTCAATTTATAGTTTGACTTAAAGCAATATCAAAAAACGAATGGTAGTAATGAAGGCAGATTAAGTACTTCAGATTTAAAATAACATTAGTAGATCCCCGTGAAATGATAAATAAAAGCAACATTCTATTGAGTGTATAGTATAGGTATAGGTAGCTCGAGCCGTATGAAAGCGAGTAATCTCACCTCCAAATCAAACAAAATCTGTCTGTGTCTCACTTCTCTCGTGACAAGAATCACTCTCACACGTTTCATACTACGGGGATTGGCCTGGAATTTAATGTAATTTTGAAAATCGAAAGGGTGAATATCGTGCCAATGTTACAAAAATAATATTTTGTTCCGCAGCTGGGCAAGGAGGCGACCTGTGTGAACTTCACTCTGGAGCGCTGGTTCCCGGTCGCGAACATGTCCCGATATTTGGCAGTCCGAGTGTACGACTACTATGCACCAGGTAACGACACTTGCATTGCTAATTACAAAAACTTTCCACCCCAATGGGGGTACCTTGTGTAGCTCAAACTACTTGTGCGGATAGTTGTAAACACTAATGTCGTTGCAGAGCGTTTCAACGAGACGATATTCGACGCGCTGCCGACGTACCTGCTCAACATCTGCGAGGTGTGCGGCTCGTCCCAGTGCCCGTACTGCAGCATCTACAACGCGGCGCCGCGCCTGGCAGCGCTGGCCTGGCTGCTCGCGCCCGCGCTGCTCGTGCGACCACTGTTGCTACCGAACCACGCACCGCCGCTGCCGTTTCTCTAGTAAATTGTTGCCATCTGAGAAGTAACGATATCGGTAGAAGAAATATTTTACCCGTTGTTAAATAAACCTCCTTGCTAAAAATACGATATTATTGACCCATTTTGTGTACCAGAGTTGTGAATATTTGGTAAAAGTTATTGTATTTATTAGTGAGGACTTAAAATGTTTAAAGTCTAATAGAAATATTTGAACGTTCCGAGGACTAGTGATAGTTTTTTGATCTTTTTAAATGCCATGACTTAAGGCTCTCTGAATCTGTGGAATCCTATATAAACGTAATTTTCCATTATTTGTATCATCATGAACACTATCTTTTACTATTAAAACTTGCTTTACTATAATTTCTCTATTTAGTTTTCTTATTAATAACTAATCGCTAGCTTAACTTAGTGGTGCCCTATATAAGATACAAATGTTTTTTTTTTAAATTAATATTTGATCTTATATACATTGAAAAATTACGTGGATTGGTGTTAATACCTCTTACTGCTAAACCGTCTGGTTCCCTTAACATAATTACTAAAAAGGATAATTCATTTTTATGGTACTTCACAGATCTGGCTGGGCCTTAAATGTAGTATATAGAAAAATCCAAATTTATACCTTTTCCATATCATGACGAAAAAATGGTTGTAAACAAAACTATGTGCCCTTAATTAGATGTTCGGAAAAGTATTTTTTAAATTGTTGCACTCTAAAGAGATAAGATTTAACCTTAAGGTCCCAGTTTAATAAAAAAGTCTCTTTTTATTCTTTTTATTTTTAGAAATCATTCCATCTTTACATGTTTGACTCGTTTTAAAAATGTCGCTATCAGGTTCTACTCGTCTTTATCTATTTTACTAGCAAAATATTCTGAAACGATACCAACCAGCTCTTGGAATATTTCACATTTGGCTAATAAATTAACTTACTTTCAAAGATGATTTACGAATATATTCTTTATTCTTTGGTTCAATTTATTTTAAATTTCGTTTAAAATAATTGTTAATTCCCAATTTTACAGTATCACACGTATTAATAAAATAAAAATATATATAGGAGGTATGACTATAGTAATTACAATGTACAACGGCTCCTTATTGTCAATAGTTAAATGCGAAGAAAAACGTACATACTCTGATCACGTGACCAAAGCATGAGTCATCCTTTCCGGGATATTCGGTGTGAACGTTTTGTTTGAGAGGTGAGATACGTGTTATACTGTGAAGTAGAAATGAAATTAGTCGGTAAAATGAATTTTGAAAATTGATATAAAAGACAAACCAAGCATATAATGCGACCTTGCCGAATGAATTGACAAAAGTTCAGATATTTACCATTACGAGTCTCTCAAAAATTATGTACATAAATCACTTATTATACATAATTTAGCTGTAAGTTAAATGCATTTTTTACTTTATATTTGGGCATTTCTCTGTAAGCTCGTATAGGTTCCATATAGATGATGTCCTGGCGTTTATTTTTAATATTTTCCAATAAAACGTGTCCTATTTCAAAGAAAATTATTTGTTGATTTAGTAAAATAAGGCGGCCCACTGAATTTAAGCGTATTTTTCGAGTTATTATCCATTTTACAAAAAACCATGACAGGGGACTGTTTCGGGCGACAGGGGACTGTTTTTAATGTGATAGGGTACTGTTAAGTGAGACAGGGTACTTTTATTTTTCATTAATCAATCGTTTATTATTAGTCTTTTTAGTCTTAAGATCTTGTATTTGTTGCCTTTTAGAAATCCAGATTTTATATTTTATGACTTTACTGTTATCAAATTCTTTATATTTCGTGTTCGTATTAAGGCAAGTATGACAGGATCTCGCCAAACAATTCACATTATACCGTTCGTAACATAGCTCTTCCAGTAACTTCTGGTGGTTGTTGTAAGTCAATATATTAGCAGTATGAAGTGCGTTCAGCTTCATATCTATGTTGCTGTGAACTATACAAAGACACAGCATTTGGTTTCACAACCCGAAATCGAAGGAGCCGGCAAAATGTTTGGTAACTAATTTTAAAGTTGCCAGTAATAAACGTTTTGTAAATATTCATAACTGTGTCAATAAGATACCTTTTCTGTTTCTTTACAGCCTTCCTAGTTATAAATTCTTTTTTTACCGGCTCCCATACGACTATAACCATCATCTTCAAAGAAATTGTGAACAGCTCTTTTATAACTTTCAGATATTTTACATCATTTCGCTACAGGTACATCTAAGCCATTAAGGTTGGATTTTTTACCGGGTAAAGACAAAGATTTAATTTCTTTCGGTATCAATTTCCTATACTTTCGAACAATACTACCAGTAACAACTTTTTTGAAGGTTTGTCTCTCCTTCGTACGTTTCAGTGTAGAATAATTTTCTTTCAACTGTTTACTAATGACGTCGCCAAACAACGCTTTCGTTACAACTTCTTTTCTTTCATCAGGTTCTTCTAACATTTTTAACATCTTTGTTTTAGGTGTATCTTTAACGTTCTTCTTCAATTTACTTTTAAATCTAGCTAATCTTTTCTTGTACTTCTGAAGCTGTTTCCCTAACCGTGCAATTTTTTCATTTCTTTTCGTATTGAATTTTTTACGTTCGCTCGTGGTTTCTTTCTTTCTTTCTAGTAGACTAGCACTGGAAGCTACTGGGCTTGGAGCTGAAGAATACTGCTCTGGGATTGGCGTGGTGGGTCTTGTAGCCGGAGGACCTGCTTCTGGATCCGATACTGGCGCATCGTCTGGTATACATGTATTAGTGATACTTTTCAGTCTTAAACTTTTGTTTCGGTACACGGTACAATGTTCTTTCCACTTCTTTAGGGCAACTCTGTGCTCGCGAGGTGTCATATCCTCTACCAACTTTCGCAAACCTTTTTCCTTCTTCTTTTGGTACTTACATTTTTCCTTTTCTCTCATTTCTTCTCTCTTTTGTGGGACATTTTTGTGTTTTTCATATTGTTGTCGTTCTGCGTCTCTCTTCTTCTGTAGTAATTCCTCTCGAGATAACTTTTTCTTTCTAGGAGCCATATCATGTATTTTCTCGCTTGGCCTGTAAACTGAATTTAAATAATATAAGTTTATAAAGAAATATAATCATACATTGATGATGCCTATTGATAAAACAGATTAGCCGAGAAATTTGCACAAACAACACATAAACACAATACCAATACGTCAAAGACACAGTCCCCTGTTATATAAAACAGTACCCTGCCACATTTTTTGACAGAGGACTGTTGCCAGGGGACTGTGTATTTTGAATAGATATCACAATATTTTAAAAACTGATGTTAATAGTTTATTTAAGAACATACCGATCAATTTAGACATAACTATAAAAATAAATAAACTGTATTAAATGAATAATTAATGCAATTAACATAATATTATTACTTACCAGAGGACTGTTTGTAGCACCGGAACAAACACGCGTGCACCATACAAATGTCACTCTGACACTAAACAAAATGACGTCTCGCCACCGCTTTCGGCATCGTAGCTAACTTCACATCAATTGCGATTTGTTTCACATAGAACAATGTTATTTAATATTACAGCTTTATTTTACTATGGATTAAAATTTTTGGCAGGGGACTGTATGAAAATTTTAGGGACAAAGTTTACAGGTGTATAGTAAATAATAAAATGCATAATTACACCTAGTTTTATAAAAATAATCTATTTTAATATGTTTTCTTTATGATAATTACTAACAAACGTATGTAGCATTAATAACTTTTTAGTAAATCTCATATCTAGTCAACAAACCAGGTATGGGGACAGCCAGGGGACTGTCTTTTTAGAGCTTCTAACACGTGTAGAAAAACAATTAAAATAGTTATGGCGCTTAAAACAATGAGCCTGTAAAGTTTTGGGATCAGAGTTTTTTTAGGAGTTATTATTTGTTAAATAATTAAATTACTTTTGGAAAAATTCGGTCGGGACAGCCAATTACGAGCTTACAGAGAAAGGCCCATTTATGAAAATCGTATTCATATATTTTATAGAATGATATTATTTTTAAAAATACTTAAAAAAACGCCTTATTATGTAAGACAATAATATCAATTTAATTAACATAATCATTTTTATTATTCGAATTACTTATAAGCGAAATGAAACAAATGTATTGAATTTAAAATCAAACGGGACACCGTTCTAACTTCTAAACCAAACAAATCCATACTTTCATACTTATATTTTAATATATCTATGAAATATTAGAATATATAAACCTGTCTCTAAGTTCCACCCCTTCAGGCGCATCTACAAAATCGGTTATACTTCTGTCAAGAGTGAGACATAATGTTTGATGAATAATTATTTGTCTATTAATTTTATAACTCGCAACACATTAAGTATGCGATTATGGATATGTATGGACATAGAGTTACATAACGTTGATATAAACTGACCATAATGTTCAAAATGTACTTAGAAATGTGCAACCACCGGATACCGTCCACAGTCTTTGAATAGAAGATATAAAAACAAAACTATATATATAATTTATCTCATATTGAATCTCGTCTTCGTTTAGTATTAAAAAGATTTACTTAAGTAGTTTCCGTCCAAATTGACCATTGACTGATTTTATTTTACATTGTGTAATGTACGAGTACTATGTTTTGTGTATAGTGTAAGTATTGTCTACTGTAATTGTGCATTGATACTTATTGAATGCATATGAAGCGGGCGTGTGTGAATACAGCTCTATATTTTGTAATAATCAATAGGATATGTTTTCCTTTCACCTAATATTTTTACACTTCAAAAAGGAGTTTATTTAAATCATATTTTCTATATGAAATGATTGTTTTTCACCAATTGAAATCACCACTAATTGATATCTTTATTTTTTTTATATCATAAAATAAAATTTCATTTCTTCATTTATAAATATTATTTAGTAAGAGTGGCAACCATTTTTATGTCGATTCATTTTAATAAATTTTTACAAATGTATGTATTGTTTTATTTTATTGCTAGATATCCGCCAGCGACTATGTCTACTAGGCTAAATTTTTGGTGTTTCGTAGCCAAATGACAAAAACCTAATTCGTTAATAAAAAAAAGAAACTATTGAGGCTGCTTTAAGATTTAAGATATTTTTTTCCTTCTGTACTTCACTCTTGAATCCCTTCTATTCATCTTTACTTTTGTGCACTACAGCATCAACTATACCTGCATTCATCGTGTACTAGTTGTCAACGCAAATAATTATCACCATGCTGTTTTTCTCCAACTGCTTCTTTTAAAGCTTTAGTCTAATGGTCCTTTTACTCAGTCCACATACTTCCGCCACGCATGCAACCAACGTAGATTTGAGTACATCCCGTGCTCTTCAATTTACACTTAATCGTCTTTGTCATCTCAACACAACTTAGTCCTGCTTCCAATCTCATCATGTTTGAATCTTTACTCTCGCAAATTCAGTTGTTGACACTTTGGCCCTGTTACGCCAACTCAAGGTACCTACATACATACATATTTATACTCACGACTATAAATCCCAAAAAGGTGTAGCAAGGGCTTCAAAATTGGAAATTCCTCAGCCACCTTTGAAAGTTGACTTGCGAAAATATTGTGAAATAGAAGTTGTTAGAGTTGGTGGTAGATCTTCAACCGCATCGCCCAATAATGACATAAAGACGCCCAATACCCTTAGTCGCCTCTAACGAACTCTGAAGGGAAGAAATGGTGTGGTGCTATTCTAAGCCGACCATACAGCGAAAAGGTTCCTCTTGTAATAGAAGTAAGCACTTAAAATCAAATTGTATAAAATCAACCAAAAAGTGGTAAAATTAGGGTTTGATATTTATATGAAAATTTTATCAATCCTGGACGTAGCAGTATGAAAACGTATGTTTTCGATAACAATTCCAAATTAAATATGTAGGTGGGAGGGACCAAAAATATCGCTTAAGGGGTAAATTTTTGGATGTTTTCTACTCAAATCGCATCGCTTTCGAGTACTTCGTAATTCGGTACAGCAAGGGTTTCGATGAAATAAGGTTTTTATTTATAGAATACTTTTAATCACGTGATATTTTTTTTCATACATGATAACTCACGGCAAAATCCCTAGAAGGGGTCTCAATGATTTCATCCGTTACAGAATTACACATACAACACAGTTCACACATTACAGCTCAACAGATGAAGAATATAATTATTTTGATTACCGTTTATATTTTCTTTCAATTAAATAAAGAGTGTAAAAAAGTTAAGTATAAAGAATAATAAGGGCAACAAATTTATGCAAATGACTAGCCAAATTAAAGGTATTATTGAAGTACAACATTATTTAAAAATTATTATTTAAAAATTTACTATGAAACTTACATGAAATGGATACTTTTGAACATCTACAAAAATATTACACTACTACCACTTCCACTCGAAGATCGAAATCGAATTCCCGCTGTTTTTCCAACGACCACGTCAGCTGTGGAAACTCTTTTCCCGCCTTTTCCTACCAAAGAGTATCGTTGTGTTCGCCAAGTGCGATGTAACAGCGAAATTGAAGTTTCAATAATGTATCAATGAGGCTTTACTAGTTTTAAATATTTAAACTTTAATGTTAGCTAGTTTACAAATTGAATTTATAGTTTGATTTATAGCACTTTCAAAAAACGAATGTTAGGACTGAAGGCATATTAAGTACTCCTGACTGCAAATCAATAGTAGACTAGCCTGAAATGATATATATATATATATATATATATATATATATATATATATAATAATTTATCTCATATCGAATCTCATCTTCGTTAAGTATTAAAAAGATTTACTTAAGTAAAACATCGTGGGGAAACCCACATGGCTGAGTTGTACTTAGTCATGTGACAGTGTATTCGTACAAAAACGGCGATAGGCCTGCCCCCTATCACGTGAGTACACTGTCCATGCAAAACGTGGGTACTCTGAACACCAGATGACAAAGTCACGTGATGTTCAGAAGTATTAGTACCTCTGCCAACCCCTTCGGGGATATTCGGCGTGAACGTTTATGCTTGTTATTATTATTACTTAAGAAGTGTCCGTCCAAATTAACCATTGACTGCTTTTATTTTACATTGTGTAATGTACGAGTACTATGTTACGTGTATAGTGTAAGTATTGTCTACTGTAATTGTGCATTGATACTTATTGAATGCATATGAAGCGGGCGTGTGTGAATACAGCTCTATATTTTGTAATAAATCAATAGGATATGTTTTTGTTTCACTTAATATTTTTACACTTCTACAAAAATGAGTTTATTTATCAACGTGATAGCTCAATGGATAGAACACTGGTTATCGTGCAAGCGACTAGAGTTCAAATCCCGAGTCGGGCCTACGCTTATTTGTCTTTTCTAAAGACATACGTGTGGTTAATTTATCATGGTTGTTAAAGGTGAGGGAAAACATCGTGAGGAAACCCAATTGGCTGAGTTGTACTTAGTCATTTATTTATTTATTTATTTGGAAAACTTACAGCTAAATAATAACGATATAAGTAACAGTACATAGCATCGATGCCAATTAAAAGTTTTCACCAATAGTTTATATGAGAGGTAAAATATAATAATTACGCTTAATTTACAACCATTATAGTGCCTATTCTAAAACAAAAACGTATTTATATGTATATTAACAAGTACAAAGAAATATATATATATATATAAATAATTAATTTGTAGTAAAAAGAAACTTTTTTTTTTTTAATACCACATAATATATAAAACTCTATTGAGAGCTTTCTTTTGAGAAATACAAAATGGTAAGTAAACGCTTAACCGTTGAAGTGCTGGTGTTGAAAATATCAATGTCATTATGAACCAAATTGTATTCACGACAAGCGCGTATCAAAAATGAATTTTGCCTATATCTCGTCTTTGCCGGGGCTACATGCACCATGGACCGCTGACGCAGTGCTAGCTGGTTGGTGCGGAGACATATGTGTTGCAGTAGCTCCGGATAGTCAGTTGACCCGTTTGCCACTTTGACAAGGCAACATATATCCGATATGTTACGCCTTATTTCAAGCGGAACAAAATGATAAATTTCACACCGTTCGGCATAACTTAATATAAACTGCTTACTCTTAAAATCAAGATACCTGAGAAATTTCCTCTGAATCGCTTCTATTCTTAATTTATATATTTGGTACTGGGGATTCCACACGGGCGACGCATATTCTAAGTGACTACGAACATAGGCGCAATAAAGAACTTTAATGGCTTTAATACCTCGAAAATCTGACGCAGTTCTCATAATAAACCCAAGTGCTTTGGTGGCTTTTTTAACTATATGGTCAATATGTTTGTCGAATATTAACTGGTTGTTAAATATTACTCCTAAGTCTCGCATTGAGTCAACTTTCGTAATTACTTTGTTACCAAACGAAAAATCTAAATTCTGTTTTAACTTTTTCCTAGTGAAAGTAACATGGTAACATTTAGAGACATTAAGATCAAGCCTTTTTTGGTAACAATAATTTTGAAAGCGATCCAAATCATTTTGTAAGTCATTTACATCCTCATTATTATTAATATATTTAAGAATTTTCATGTCATCAGCAAATAGTAATATTTTAGTGTTAGGAAAACATTTAATTTTTATATCATTTATACATAAAATAAATAGAATTGGCCCAAGTAAGGAACCTTGGGGCACACCGGACGGTACATTGGCCCAGCTTGACATGAAACCCAACAGAGCAACAGCTTGACTTCTGTTCGATATATAAGACACAAACCATCTCAATAGATCACCGTGAATGCCAGCATCGGCGAGGCTTTGTATTAGGAGAGGGTGAAAAATTCGGTCAAAGCATTTTTGGTAATCGGTGTAAATAACCTCTACCTGAACCCCATTGTCCATGCCCTCACTGATAAAATTCGCCGCCAACAGTAGGTTTGTTGTTGTTGAGCGCTTTCTCAAAAAACCGTGTTGATCTTCACTAAAACCTCCTTGAAGCGATGAATATAATTGATCAAACACAATCTTTTCGAGTGTTTTAGCAAAGAGGCACAGTTTGGATATTGGTCTATAATTCTCTATATCTTTTTTATCGCCCTTTTTGTGAATGGGTGTTATAAAACTGCTCTTCCATATTTTGGGTACATAGTTATCACTAAATGAGCGTCTGAACATAAGACATAGAGGTGTTGTAAGGCTTTTGGCACAGTTTACAATAAACAGAGGTGGAACGTTGTCAGGACCTCCTAACTTTTTCATGTCTAAATTTTTTAATAATTTAAACACCGTATCATCTATGACTTCAATCGAAGAAATGCTATTTTGGGAGTTGGCTGAATTCTCACTATAAGATAATGTTGTGTCATTAGTTGACAGAAATGTTGATGTAACATATTGAGAAAAAAGTTCAGAGATTTCCTCACCATTGTCAGAAGATCTACCATTAAAGTACATTGATGAGGGATACTGTTAAACAAACCTCTTTTGTATTTAACAATTTATGAATTTATGATTTGTCATTAAGAATTGACGTATATAAAATAGATTTTTGTTTGTTCTATATTTTTTCCTGTGTATTATAGAAGTTTTTCAAGAATGTGAATATGTTATTTTTATATTGATTAATATATCAATTTTAACGTATTTGGTGTTTACTTTAACATTGGTTATGGGCAATTAGTTAATAAACATTTTTTAAAATTATATAAAAAATGGAAAACCCAAGTACATCATCATCTTCACATGAATCTGGTAACTATATAATAAGTACCAACTCCAATATGAATATCATAAAATTAAATGGAATTAATAACTATAGCACATGGAAATTCCAAATGAAATTACTGCTCATAGAAAATGGTCTTTGGAATATTACAAATGGTGAAGTTGCATCGTCCTCTAATCCATCATTAGACCAAAGAGCATACGCAAAAATTTGCTTGAATGTGGAATCGATATGTTACCCACATGTAAGAAATGCAACAACTGCTCACGAAGCCTGGATAAAGTTAAAAGCGGCTTATGAGAATTCAGGCATAAGTCGACGCTTAAATCTAAAACGAAAATTAGCAAATATTAAATATGTGGACTTTAATAATATGGACTTATATCTTGGCAACATCATATCAACTACTCAAGAATTGGCAGATATTGGTATCAATATTGACGACGAGGAGCTAGCAGAATTAATGCTTATAGGTCTACCATCCGATTTTGATGCTATGATTATGGCGATGGAAGCTACTCACACGAAGTTGACTTCAGATTTTGTGAAAAGTCAATTAATTCAAGGAGAATTTAAAAGAGATATGTTAACATCTAATCACACTGATAAAGTATTGATGACAAAAGATTATTTTGTTCCTGTATGTCACAATTTTCACCAAAAGGGCCATATTAAGCCAAAATGTCCTAAGTTTAAAAAGGGAAAGAAGAAATTTATGAATAATTCTTCAGACCATTCATCTAAAAAGGGAAGTTCCGCAAATTTTTCTTTATACTTAAATGAAAAGTCGTACGTAAGTAATGTCACTGACTGTAGCTGGATTTTAGACTCTGGTTCAACTAATCATATGACTAATAATAAAGATTGGATAACCAATTATTCTCCGAATAATATTTCAGAGATTACTACAGCTAATAATCAAAAGATTTATAGTCAAGGTTCAGGTGATATTAATGTTACTATGTTTGATGACAAACAAATAACTATAAGGAATGCTTTATATGTTCCAAATGCAGCTGCAAACCTTTTATCAGTTAATAAAATTACGGAAAAGGGATATGTACTAATATTTGATATTAATAAATGTTTTATTTACAGGAAGGATAATGTAACTATCACTGGTTCCTGTGATTTAACAGCTAGCAACGTGAACGGTCTTTACAAACTTGATCAAAAACCGGTTTCTTTAGAATCATCTGTCAACTACCAAGAACATAGTACTAGCCCGGACGGTAAAGCTTTAATGCCCAATTCAGATTCTGTAGAGTTATGGCATAGACGTCTTGGACATTTAAGTTATAGAGGTATGTTAGTTCTTCGTAACATAGCAAACGGTGTTAATTTTACAAATGGTAATTTACAACCTTGTGTTCCTTGTATTGAAGGAAGACAAAAAAGTATGTGTTTTCCGCGTGGTCAGGCACATAGAAGTCAGACTAAACTAGATTTAATACATTCTGATATATGTGGTCCAATGTCAGTTAATAGTTGGAGCGGACATCGTTACTTTATAACGTTTACCGATGACTATACTCGTAAATCATTTATTTATTTCCTTAAATCTAAAGATAAAATATCAGTATTGAATACATTTATCGAATTTAAAGTGATGGTGGAGAACCAATTAAATTTAAATATTAAAAGATTTAGAAGTGACAATGGCACCGAATATTGCAACAAAAGTTTTAGAAATTATTTATTAAAATGTGGTATAATTCACGAAACAACGGTTCCTTATACTCCACAACAAAATGGTGTTGCTGAGCGACTCAATAGAACTATACTTGAAAAAGCTAGGTCAATGTTGCAGGATGCAAATTTAGATAAAAAATATTGGGCAGAAGCAATAAATACGGCATGTTATCTTAAAAATCGTAGTCCAACTAATGCTTTGTCTGGAATTACTCCTGAAGAGTTATGGAAAGGTCGTAAAGTTAATTTGAGCCACCTTAGAGTATTTGGTTGTACTGCTTATGCACTTACTCCTAACCATCAACGCACTAAACTTGATCCGAAGTCAAAACCATTTATTATGTTAGGCTACTGTGATTACACTAAGGGTTATAGACTAGGCGATCCAGATGATGGAACTAAATTAACTAAAGCTCGATCTGTTGAATTTATTGAGAACACTTTAGGTATTAGTTATAAAAATGATTCTTCTAAAGTTCCAAATTCATCCAATAATATAGATGTGATGATAATAAATAATGATGTAAATAATATAAATAGAGATTTTAGTTCAAACTCTTTTGATGTTGATTTATCTAATAATGAATCTACTGTACAAGAAGTAGTTTTACATGATGAGCAAGTTGAAATGAATTCTTTACCTAACAATTCAATAATAGAAAATGAACCTATCGATATTAATTTACCTGATGATGCAAATGTAAATATAGAAAATATTAGGCCTGTACGTGAACATAAACTACCTATTAGGTTCAGAGATTATGAAATGAACTATTTTTCAGATTTATCTTTCTTTAATATGAATGAACCGAAAAGTTTTAAGCAAGCTATTAATAGTGATAAGGCTATTTTTTGGTTGAAGGCTATGCAAGAAGAATATAATTCTCTTATGTTACATAAAGTATGGGATATTGTAGATAGACCTAAAGATGGAAATATTATTAAGAGTAAATGGGTATTCAAAGAGAAAGTAGATCCTAGCGGGAAATTTGAAAAATATAAAGCTCGTTTAGTTGCAAAAGGTTTTAATCAAATTTATGGTATTGATTACCAAGAAACTTTTTCACCTGTAGTTCGTCACTGCACATTACGTTTATTGTTTGCTATTAGTGTTGAGTATGATATGGATATTGAACATATTGATGTAAATACTGCTTTTCTGCATGGAAATTTATCAGAAACTATATATATGGAACAACCTGATGGTTTTGTTGTTGAAGGACAGCATAAAGTTTGTTTGCTAAGAAAAAGCTTATATGGTCTTAAGCAAGCAAGTCGTGCTTGGAATGAAAAAGTTAACGAAGTATTGATTACAGATGGCTTTATACAATTAAAGAGCGAAAAATGTGTATATATTAAAGATGCAGTTATTATTGCACTTTATGTTGATGATTTTTTTGTTTTTAGTTCTGATAGGCAGCAAAAAGAAAAACTTTACAAATTACTTAAATCTCATTTCGATATTAAGTTGCTGGGACCTGTCAAACAAGCACTAGGTATGAAAGTGGACCGAGATAGGGAGAACGGTATTTTAACTTTAACTCAATCGGAATATATTAAAAATGTTTTGATTAGATTCGGAATGGAAAATTGTAACCCGATTTCTACACCAATGGAAGTCAATTTTAACTTGCCTAAAGCACAAAATGTTGATAATAGATTTCCATACCAAGAACTTATTGGTAGTCTAATGTATCTTGCTGTATGCACCCGTCCAGATATAGCTTTCTGTTGTAGCAAATTAAGTCAATATAACACATGTTATGATGAATCTCACTGGCTTGCTGCAAAACGTGTTTTAAGATATTTGTCTGGCACAATCAACTACGGACTAAAATTTAGGAGAGGAAGTAGTAAAATTGAAATTTTATCCGACGCAGATTGGGCAGGGGATACTAATGATAGGAAATCATACTCTGGATTTATTTCGAAATTTGGTCATTTGATGTAAAATATTGAGAAAAAAGTTCAGAGATTTCCTCACCATTGTCAGAAGATCTACCATTAAAGTACATTGATGAGGGATACGCTAGAGACGAGTTTTTACTTTTTGCGTACTTCCAGAAATATTTCGGATTTTTAATGACGGAGGATTCCACGTTATCAATGTATGTATCATAACATTCCTTCTCTACCACTGTCGCTCGCTCTCTTAGCAGAGAGAATGTGATGTAGTCACTCATATTTTTATATATTTTATATTTTTTATGGTATTTAGCCTTTTCTTTCATTATTTTTATTAAACATTTATTGTACCACGGAGGATATGACGTGTTCACGATAGCCCGTTTAGGTATATACTTATCTCTGAGCTCGTAGATTTTCTCGTAGAACAGTTCGACGGCGCGATCCAGACTCACATTGTTGAATAGCGAACTCCAATTAGTATTATCTAGCTCAGCGTTAATGGAGGGGTAATCACCCCGGTCGTAAACATAAATAATACGGGACTGTTCCTTTAAGAGCTGAGGGCTAGAGTAGTCCACAGTGATGTATAACGATCGGTGGTGAGCATCTTCGTGTACAAGCGCTGTTTCAGATGTTCGTACAGAAAGCGGGACATTAGATAATGCCAAGTCTAAAATTCTCGAGTTGGAATTGCGCGCGGAATTAAACTGATGACGTCCACATAAACTAATAGTATCCATAAAGTCAGTTATCGCTTTGGAAGATGATTCATAGTTGAGTATAGGCTGCAGTTCCGCGACCCCACCACCGGCCGGTCATGTGACAGTATTTGACTTGTTTTAATGAAACGTCGTCGTATCGTCGTACAAAATGGCGATAGACCTGCCTCCTATCACGTGAGTACACTGTCCATGAAAGACGTGGGTACTCTTAACACCAGGTGACAAAGTCACGTGATGTTTAGAAATATTAGTACCTTTTTTTAAATGAAATGATTGTTATTCCACCAATATATTGAAATCACCACTAATTGATATCATAAACATATATTTGTTTTTCTTTTCAGAATATTATAATATAAAATAAATCTCCATGTATTCATTTATATATATATTATTTAGTAAGAGTGGCAACTATTTTTATTGAGATAAATTTTAATAAATTTTTACAAATGTGCTTTTTGTTTTATTTTATTGCTAGATATCCGCCCGCGACTTTATCATGATCATGTATATATCATGAATAGACATGTTTCTAGTGTTTCGTAGCCAAATGGAAAAAGTAAATCCTTAAAGATTTATCATGTCTGTCTGTCTGCTCGCATGTCATAGCAATGCATTTCCTAAACTGTTGAGATTTCCTAGTTAACAATAGATTAAGGCAGATGTTAACTATGAACCGTTTTGAGATTGAAGTCCTAATATTTGTACATTATACATTAGTACCCTTGGCGTAGGTAGAGACGATCACCACTATGTATGATCCTGACGAACCTCTCGAGCTTCCTCTACAAATGCATTCAGTGCGTCAGCGCGAGCTAAAAGTGATGTGCTAAGTAACTTGATTCGGCCGCGACTGGACATCAGCAGCAGCGGAGCTCCAGGTCCGTCCCATTCTACCCATAATAAGTAGTATCACAGTATTAGGAATATCACTATTTAATTGATTGAATACGAGAAGAAAGGGTGACCAACTAAACAACAAGATATACAACTATTTACGGACACTACATTTAAATGCTTTTAAATAAAAATAACATAACAAAAACCGACAACTAAACCACTCCAAGCCATTTGCGATCCAAAGGGGCTAAGCATTTCCAAGCTGCACATCGGGCGAGATACTTTGTAGCAGGAATGCCAAAGTTTCTCAATCGAAGCTCAATATTTTTAATGAAGTTTCTACCCTGCGATCCTACCCATGGCCTCGACGGCCATTAGTAAAATTGATAGAGCCAATGTGGAATGCCGCGTATGTTCATGTTGAGAGACTGCTCGCGAACGAACAAGCTCCGCTACCGAACTCTGTGCTAACACTTAACTTTGGCGAAATTATCGTGGTAGCATTATACAAATGCCATTCACAGTTGGCTCCGTCAGATGTCACATGTGTCTAAAAAATTAAAAAAAACTTAAAATTGAATTGAAGCAAACAATCGTTGGGTTTAGGGTCATTGCCTTTAATTTAAATTATATTTCTTGTGTGTTTCGCGCTTTTATTTAAAGTTTATGCAAGCAAAATGTCTGGTTATTTAGAAGTCAAATATCCTTTAAAAAACAATCTTGGCCTCCGTTCGTTTCGGGTATGTAAAAACATCTGTTGTTTACGTTTGCTAATATTGAAAAAGTTCCTATTGTTTCAATTTAATTCTATAGCATTGGAAAATCATTATTAAAAACTAAAGCTGTAATAAACTATATTTAGAGTTATAACCGTTTTAAGTTTATTTCTTGAAATATACTGTCATTGTTACGAATTACCATTAATTATTATTAGTTTTCTTTTCTACCTATCCTAATATCCTTGTAAATTTTCTTAATCTACCTCGATAAATTTCTTTTAATGGAAATATTCTAAATGAATGTAATAAATCTTAATAAATCACCTTTTGTTTTAAACTAAGCTGCTACATGCTGAGCCACTTCTCTTTGTCTCAAGGCAAACTAAATAATGTCTTGTGGTCACCATCTCTGTTTTAACTTTATTTTAAAAAGGTTTATGTAATAATAGCCTTTCCCTGAGCAAGCTCTATCTTTCTGACTTAGGGGGCCTTATTTTTAATTTATTATTAATTTGTTTATATCAATCACCCAACCTAACCCACAGTATGAAAAAAGCACTTATTTCAAACTTCAAACACTGACATCAAATGTGACTTTTTGTGGGTTGAATCCTTTCTGCTTAACTATGTTCTATTATTATTCTGTGTGTTACTAGTAACAAAAGGGGTGAAACTTCTTTTTTAACTGAGCCCAGCTAGTGAAGACCAATTTAAAACATATTTTGTTACCAGCTGACCCAACATACTTCATTACTTCATACTGTATATTCGCTTATGCCAAACTTCAGGTGTTTTTTCCGATACTCTAAGTTCAATCAGGTGTGAATATTTTATTGGAAAACAAATTCCGGGATATAAATGTGTTATAATTTGGGTCATTATTTAGCCTTCTGCTAAATTTCATTTATATACATTCTGTAATTAAGAAGCCCTTTTTACCTCAAACACACAAACATCTAAACTTTCACATTTATAGTATTAATAGGATTCATTTCTTTGCTGTCAAAGTAAATAATGTAAATATTTTTTTATGCTTCAGCTGTGTTGTCAGCTTAGAATAGCACTGAATGATTGGGGTTTCTAGGGTTTTAAAGTATTTTTTGAGCAATTTGAAAAGAGATTAACAAAAGCAGCTGTAGAAAGTCTGGTTCTGGCTACTTCTTTTTGAGATTGATAGCCATGAGTATAATATATATAAAATAAACTTAAGTTGTATAAATCATAGTAGTACAATATTACTATCAATATTGCTGTGTAGTTTCGGCTTAGAATAGCACTACCCCATTTCTGCTGGTGGGTGTACATAAGGGGCGACTAACGGTGTTGGGGCTTTTAAGGGATTTTTGGGCGATGCGGTTGGAAACCCATCACCAACAACCTTCATTTTGCCATCTTTTCTCCACTCAACTTTCCAAAAGTGGCTGAGGAACTTCTAGTTCCTTAGCTCTGGCTACCCCTTCTAGGGATTTATAGCTGTGAGTATATGTATGTATGTATGTACAATATCATATTTTTATTTGTGTTGCAATTATTTGGTTGTTACATAAATGGCTGAGGTTAATACATTAGTGGTCTTTAAGGAACCCTAAAACCTTGTGACAGTGTTTTTGTTATTACTTTATTCCATCTTCTAATTTCATATGCCATTACGTTTTGTAAATGACAATGATTAAGTACTTTGGATTAATAAACCAAATTATGCAATTCTTACACTGATAACATTCAGGTTGAAATGTTGCCTAATAACAGTTAAAATGACAAAGATAAAAGAGATGTAATGTTATTTTATTGTATCACAGTCTTTGATATTACTATTTCATCACATTATTTCATCACATAAATAGAGAATATGTTAAAAAAAGCAGGAAATTGAAGTCTGACACAATAAAAGGGCACATATGAAATGATTGATAAATATAGATGTAGATAAATAAATTTGCAATGATCAAACAGAGTGATAATCAATAGTCTAGGCATACTCTGATGAGAACTAGTGACGTGGGTATTTACTTGTGTGCATTATACTGACACTTAGTTAATTTATCATAATTTTCAAAAGATCCATGTAAATATTTTTTCAATGGCAGCTGGTAAAACTATACTAAAATGCCATTTGCTTGAAATTATAATAATAAACATGAAACAAAGAAGATCTAATCTGAAATACAATTTAAAAAACTGTTAAGTAATTTCTCTAAGTTTCAGTTGTGAGAAAACAGGCAAAGAAGAACTCAACTCAAACGTTAACGCCATATATCCCCTAAGGGGTTGGCAGAGGTACTAATACTTCTGAACATCACGTGACATTGTCATCTGGTGTTCAGAGTACCCATGTTTTGCTTGGACAGTGTACTCGCATCACAAATTACAACTTAGGTATGTGGGTTTCCTCACGATGTTTCCCCCCACCGTTAACAACAAATAAATTAACCACACATATGACTTTTAGAAAAGAGATATTTGTGTAGGTCCGAAATTTTAACCCTCATCATCTGCGCCAGAAGATGTGTTCTACCTTATGAGCTAACATGGTTGTCACAGAGTAGGGCAAAGGAGAAAGTTGATAAAACAGTTCCCTTTAAAGTAGGCCCTTATTAACAGACTTATACTCACGGCTATAAATCCCAAAAAAATAATAGCCAAAGCATCAAATTTTGAGATTCCTGAGACACTTTTGAAACTTGAATGAGGAAAAGATTTTAAAATAAAGGATTGGCCTAAAAGCCCATTCATAACCCTGGATCGCCTCTTATAATGTAAAGTAATGCTATTCTGAAACATTACACGTCCGTTAAAACTTCCAAAAGTGGCTGAGGAATTTCTGATTCCCGAGATCTGGCTACCCCTTCAAGGGATTTATAGTCGTGAGTACACGTCCGTTAACTGAATGTATTCTCCCCAGAGTTGGAAAAGACAATGGTGCATCCTCCGGCCGAGCCCCGTATCGGGCGGCGGGCTGCTGGCCGTGTACTGCGGGGAAGCCGGTGCGGCGGCCGGCTGCGTAGAGCTGCCCACCGGAGCCGCCGTGCAACGCGCCAAGTCCCGCTCCAGGACACACGCCTTTGCTGTGTTCTCGCCCGTGGATAGAAAACCATGCATCTTGCTGGCTGCAGCATCGAAGCATGAGGCTGAAGTTTGGATTGACAAGATTCGGGCGTTGATTAGTGGTAATGTAGTTTTAGGTAAGGTTTTTTCTTAACATAACATAAAAACATAACATAAACGTTCACGCCGAATATCCCCGAAGGGGTTGGCAGAGGTACTAATACTTCTGAACATCACATGACTTTGTCACCTGGTGTTCAGAGTACCCACGTTTTGCATGGACAGTGTACTCACGTGATAGGGGGCAGGCCTATCGCCGTTTTGTACGAATACACTGTCACATGACTAAGTACAACTCAGCCATGTGGGTTTCCTCACGATGTTTTCCCTCACCGTTAACAACCATGATAAATTGACCACACATATGTCTTTAGAAAAGACAAATTGGTGTAGGCCCGACCCAGGATTTGAACACTAGTCGTTTGCACGATAACCGAGTGTTCTACCCACTGGGCTATCACGGTTTTCTTACTACTTATTTATAAAATAGCATTAACTTATTTATTCTTGCGGGTGTTGTAAGAGGGACTTTGGGGCTTTTTAAGTTACTATGGCAATGTGTGGGTCAGTGGCACACGCTATTGCTGTGTTCTCGCCCGTAGATAGGAAACCATGCATCATTGTTTTGTTTTGGGAAGTCATTTTTTTATGACTTACTATTTATATACGCCAATAACACAAAAAAACAAAATCAAACTTTTTTTTCGTTGCATGAATTTTTTCTACTGTTGTTTACTAATTTGGGTGCGCTGATTTCAAATCTACCCTCGGATTTTTTGTAGCAGCTCTAGTTAGTGAGATACAGGTACCGTCTCGAATTTACATAAGTAGTCGGTAGTTTCTATCAACAGCGGTGTAACTTAAGTAGTTCCTCTATAAATTTCATTATGTCTTCCTCAAGAAGGACGTGTTTAAATAATCCTGATTGTTTTTGTGTTATTTGTGGACAATATATGTTCCAAAAATTTCGTTTAAATGTGTCGGACTTTGTGAAAAAGGCATACTTCGACTACTTTGGGTTCCCGTTGCCGTCAAACGCTAAACCTTGGATACCAAGTTTGGCATGTAAAAGTTGTGTTGAATCTTTACGACTGTGGGCAAACAAAAAAAGACCCACTTTTAAGTACAAAGCTCCTATGATTTGGCGTGAACCATCCAACCATCATGACGACTGTTATTTCTGTGTAACGAAAATCATAGGAATAAACCATAAAAATTGCTCTAAGTGGATATATCCAAACTTAAAATCTGTCATAAGACCAGTCTTGAGTATTAGTGACACATCAACACCACAGCAGCCATCTACATCTTCGGAAAATCCATACCAGTGCAGCGGACAAACCGAAAATGACGGCAGTGGTAGCGACAGTGATTTTGATTGCTACGGTAGTCCCCGACCACTAAATCAAGATGATCTAAATGACTTGATCAGGGACCTTGGACTCTCTAAAACGGCGTCAGAAATTTTAGCTTCCCGATTGAAAGAAAGAAATTTGTTGACCAGAGAAACGAAGATATCGTACTACCGTAACAGGGAAAAGGATTTACTTCCTTTCTTTACCAAAAAAGATAATTTTGTGTTTTGTACTGATATTCCGGGCCTAATGACTGCAATGGGATTAAAAGAGTATAATCCAAATCAGTGGCGGTTGTTCATTGATTCGTCAAAACGAAGTTTGAAATGTGTACTTTTACATAATGGTAACAAACTTGGTTCCTTGCCTATTGCTCATTCTACAAAGGCTAAAGAAGAATATCCTACAATATCTTTAGTTCTCGACAAAATCAAGTACAAGGAACATAACTGGGTTGTATGTGTTGATTTGAAAATGGTAAATTTTCTCCTGGGCCAACAAAGTGGCTACACAAAATATCCCTGTTTCCTATGCTTATGGGACAGCCGAGCTAAAGCTGAGCACTGGACAAAAAGAGACTGGCCCTCCAGGGAGGCTTTGGTTCCCGGTAAGCAAAATGTAATTAATGCTCCACTAGTATCCAGAGACCGAATTATATTGCCTCCTTTGCATATAAAACTGGGGTTGATGAAACAGTTTGTAAAAGGTCTTAACAAAGATGGCGAATGTTTCAAATACATTGTAAAAGTGTTTCCAAAATTGAGTAGTGAGAAAATCAAAGGTGGTATTTTCGATGGCCCACAAATCAGGAAGTTGATAGATGACAAAAATTTTAACAACTATATGACAGCTGTCGAGAAATGTGCATGGGAAGAGTTTGTTTGGGTAGTGAGAAATTTTTTGGGCAATAGGAAGTCTGACGGCTACATTCAGCACGTTGAACAGTTGCTGATACACTTCCAGCGGCTTGGATGCAACATGAGTATTAAGCTTCACTACCTTCACAGCCATCTAGACTATTTTCCTGAAAATCTAGGTGACCTAAGCGAGGAACAAGGAGAGCGCTTTCACCAGGATATTCGCACTATGGAGGAGAGGTATCAGGGGTACTGGAATGAACATATGATGGCAGATTATTGTTGGAGCATTCAAAATAGTACTCATAATACATCTCACTCTAGAAAGTCCAAAAAAAGGAAATTTTATTCAGAATAAATATATTTCATATTTTTTTTAAACTTAAACTATGTGCATTTTCAATGAAAAACCCTGTCACTTCGTAACTCCAAAACTAGAGCTGCTACATAAAAACGGCATATATTTTTGAAATCAGCGTGGAAAAACTGTAACTGTAATGTAAAAAAATCTCATGCAACAGACATGCTGTTTTCCAGTGTAATTCTTTTGAGGGAGGCAAATTTTTATTCGACTGGCAGTTTCTTTTAATACTATTGCTATTTGTTTTTTAAACGTTCTTCGGGATCATTAATGTCCAAAACTACCAACCACACTAGTGTTTTATTTCTTTTACGCCATTTTGCTCCATCCGCTTTATGGCCTCACTAAAACAACTAACTTACTCATAAGTAAGTTTTTTTTTAATTATTTTATTACGACCTCAACAGCACATAAACATATAAGTTACAGTTAGATAAATGCAAAGAAAAAAACAAAAACAGACATCCACAGAAGATACAAAAAACACAGTAGTATATACAGATTTGTAAGAAAAGTTGTAACATAAAATGTTTAGAATGATTGATTTGTGTTATTTATGGTGTATGTGTGTGTGTGTGTGTGTATGTGTGTTTGACTCACTTATTCCCTCTATTTATTATCTAACGTCTTAATGACGTTGAAACGGAATTTGGTCGGAAGAAACAAAAGGATCAGTTTCACCAAAGGTTGTTAAATTGATTGGCAAGGCGAACCATTGTAGAAATCGCTATATCGCAGGACATATCCTGTTGTTCTTCGTCAGCAACAAAGGGCCCACTGAAAGGAACCTCTTGAGCATTGTCATGGAGGTCTTCCTATTTCAAGACATCTTTTTTTATAAGTTTCATACTCTTTCACGAATCACTAATTTTTCTTACTTATTTATTTTAAGTGAGAGCAACCACATACCAAAATGGTGAAAATATAAAATGACGATGAATATGATTGGTGATTTTGATAAACGATCTTTTAGAGTAATGTGTGATTAGTTACGCGGTGGAGTGTCGGCTGAGAATAGTGCTACCCCATTTCTTCCCGTGGGTGTTCGTAAGATGCGACTAACGGTGTTGGGGGTTTTACTCGTAAGTGATTTTTGTGCGATGCGTTTAGAAACCCGTTACCAAAAAGTACCTGTGAGTCGAAGGCTCACAGAAAATGCTGAGACAGTACCGATTCGCTGTTGCAGTGGCGCAAGAAGTACTGATACATGTGTATTTTTTGTTGTATTTTTATATGTGCTTTTTTGTGTGTTGTATTTATAAAATAATTGTTTTTCTTGTGCCTACAACGGCGAATAAACGTATTTTCTTTCTTTCTTTCTAAAAATCTTAACCACACAAAAACACGTGTACAAATACACATACATTTTATGTATACTTTGGTTGTCGTTACAGTGATTACTTCTAATGAGTTATATTTGTACTACATTCGCTACTAACAATTAAAGTTTTTATAAGTTTGTATTACTACTTATTCTATGCTCACAGGGCTCTGCCCCTTTTAGGGAGTAGGTTTTTTTATGTATATGAGATTGTTTTTAGTAAATAAACATGCTTTTTTTACTCAACTTCAAAAAGTGACTGAGTACTTTCTTATTCCGAAGTTCTGGCTACCTCTTCTAGGCATTTATAACCTTAAGTATAAATCGCAAAAATAAATAAATGAAACTATGCAAAATACGTCTAGCTCTAGTAGCAAGCATTCATAGTATAGCAAACGTGATTTCTCACATTGTTAGTACTCCAACCATAAATGCGATGCTTATATTGTTTCTATATATATATTATTGTTCGTAGTTCTGATGCCCTATACGCCTGTATTAACATGTATATCAATAGCGGAATCATTAATTGAAAATATTTAAATAAATTTAAGACACAGCAAAAATGTTATTAAAGTTTGGAAAATGGTTAAAAAAGAAAAATATATTTTCAGGCACAGAAAAGTTGTTACGTGAAACATTCAGCACAAAAGTGAACAAGAAAAACAATTGCACCCAAAAAGTAGAGAGCGCTATTGAAGACATTTTGAGAGATGGCATCAGAACTACGATGAAAGAGCCGTTACCGGAAGAAATGGAACATTCTGGCAGTTTTGGATACAGGTAAATATACCATTAATTGTGCTAGCTTTAGCTCAGTAGGGCTGCTCAGAATAGCACTTTTCAAGTTTATCTTAACGTGGCAAGTAGGTTTTTACGTGGCAACTTTTGGCTAAGGGCTTTAGTCATTTTACTATCTTTTCCTTGATCAACTCCTAATAGTAGTTGAATAATTTCTAATTCTGAAGCTCTGGCTACCCCTTTTTGGAATTTATATTCGTAAGTATATGTATCTATGAAGCGACTGCTGCTGTTGTAGTAGCTGGGGCCCTCCGTTTACCGTGTTCTCCGAAGTAGGAATAATCCTAATTATCGGATGATTAGTTTAGTTAAAGCCTACAATTTCCTATTAGATTAGATAAAATATAAAAAAGTTTGTGTATCCCCCTATAATCGATAGCGAGATCGAACCTCGAACGCTATAACATTTGGACCACGCCGGTAGCTTTCAGATAAACATGATTATAAATTATTCCAGTTTTTTTATGTTGTTTAAAAACAATGAAAACATTCACAATTTTCGTGATGTGTTTGACTACTCAGACTTATCAGAGATTTTAACAAGATGACCACATTATATGGCATTGTATTATTGTGATGACGAGTTGGCTAAGCTTGCGAGAATGTGTGAGCTCATCACAAAACACTAGAAGAATGGGCCTATAGATTGGCTCTTGATGAATTTGTATGTGAATGAACACATAGTTTTGTCTTGTCTTTTAAAAAGCATCATGCACAGTATTTTTTATTTTCCCAAAAAAAGGGCGGACGAGCGTTTTGGTTCTTATGACCAATAGACTTAAACCACTCATCGGTGACTTAGTCAACTCAAAAGTAGAATTTATTTCTGAATTCAATTTATTGCATGGAGTCCGAATCTAGGTAGTTTATGTAGAATGTACCTGAGAAAGTAATCTCAAAATTATAAGTGCATCTTAAAAAACACCCAAACTTTCCGCCGTCTGGTAATAACTTTGACTAAAGTGTTATAAGTTACATATGGGACTATTTTAGTACTATTTAGGAATAAACTGATGTCTGAATATAAAATACTTTTAGCCCTTTTGACAGTCAATAGGAGGTAATAAATTCAAATCAGAATTGTTAGTGATAGGTTTCCAACTTCATCGCTAAATAATGACTTAAATAACTCCGTCCGTACCTTCACTCGCCTTACACGAAATGTGCCAGCAGGAAGAAATGGGAAACTATTCTGAGCAGACACTTCCAGCAGAGATTACCAGTATTTATTTAGGTATTCCAAGAAAAAGAAGGCTTTCTAGATTCCTTATGTCCGTTTGCATATAACAGCAACGTATATGTATGTTTAAAACGTGCAGTGCGGCGGACAGCTCGGGTATCTACGAGAGCATCGCGGGCCCGTGCTGGGAGCCGGCCAGCTCCGGCCCGCCGCCATTGCCGCCGAGAACGTGAGTTTATATTATTTTGAAGTACTTTTGAATTTAATTTTGCTTAGTTTTCACATAAAGTTGAGATTAGTTTTTTTTATGTTTTATACATTTTTTTTCTGTGTAGTAATTAGATAAATGTATTTATTTCTTTAATATCAAAGGTTTCTCTAGTCACCGTTTACCCGCTATGAAATTTTGCGTGATGATATATAGCCTGTGGTACTCCTGAGTAATGATGCTTCCTGAGCTTCTGATAGTGAATGTTCATGATCGGTTCAGTATTTCCGAAGATTAGACCTTACAAGCAAATATGCAACCATAGTTACAAACTTTACCCTTTACATACGTTGTGCTTAGCGGGGATATGCCAGCCTCTCATAATTGACTGCACCATCTCGACCTAAAATTGTTACTCTGATCACCAGGTGACAGAACGTCACAATTTATGATTTGTCATCCCCATGCACAAGTTGACCATCTCCAAGTGCGAAGATTCGGTCTGACCTTCTTTAATGTTAATAAACATAAATCTTGATTCTTCCATAATAGCTTACAAAATTACAGTGTTCTAATCTAATTTTCACCTTTTATACCTTTATTTTTAACCCACATCATGTTTTTTTTTTTATAAATTCAATATGCTTTTCTCCTTTCAGTATTCGGCCACACCATCGCTCAGTAGGCACATTACAAAATAGCGCGACTGAGTCTCACCGCGCCCCTTTCACGGTCCTTCGAGCAAGATTCAAAAGTGACTCCTGTCTCACTGACGAAATTCAGAAACCCAAAAGCAAAAAGAAGAAATTCGACCTCGCCCCAACCATGGACATGTTCAAACATTTCCGCAGAACAAAAACTTGTGACATTAAAACAGAATCGGAACACAAAGAACTCAAAAAATGCAAGTCGAATGAAGAACTTGATGATATAACTCTTCGTCCTTCTGACGAATTTGTCACATCTTTTACCCTACCCCGAGAAATTACCCTCGGCCTACCTTACCCCCGACTATCGGTGATAGACGATGACGAATATGTTCCTATGTACCCTAAACGGATGACGAAGCCAGAAGAGGAACGCTATATGGTAATGTCTCCTAAAGTTAATGTAGCTTGAAATATGACGAAATAGGGTTTATGACCCTATTGGATATGACTGATGCAGACTGTATAGTTTCTTATGTATTGTGTGCTTCACGCTTACATAGTCAATGGATGCTTATTGTATGGATATATTCATACAAATTTTTGTATGCAATTTTGAAGCATTTTTTATTAATTAAAATTGTAGGACTATTTGATAACAAAGTTTGCGCTTGTTTGGATAATGTGATGTACTTATACAGTAATTGAAATAAATTCACAACTTTTATATTCTTATAGAAAAAAAGAGTACCTAATGTAACAAAGCTGTCACTTAATAGTTTAGATTCAATGTCTACAGTAATCAGAATAATATTTTTCATAACTTAAAGGTGCTTCCGTCCCTTAATTAACTAAGCTTTTTTCAATAGGCAAATATGTGAATTACTCAATGCATTGTAAAATGAATATGGATGTATATTTAAATGAGATTTTTAGGTTTGCATCCAAATTATCCATATGCCAAATGTGATTTTTGTATTTTATGACGGGGACTTTCGAACTTCCATTTAAGTCACGTAATCATACACATCCACCTATCCAACTTAACGTAATGCATTTTGTTTGCAAATAATTTTCTGGATACTAAAGAGTTATATTTAACTAATAACTTTTTGATAGAGTCTCATAGTTTGTTTAACAGAATCTCAAATATTTGTATCTATTTTTAGGTAAAAATAAAGGAAACAAATGGCCCCCTATTTATATAGATGAGTCAATTAATAAGTGCAGTTTACACCATTATAAATAGGAACTTGCTAGTTTTGTACTCATTTTTAAAAAGGTTTTACGAATTGTATTTATCATTGTGAGAATGTCCTTAAAAACAACACAACCTATGTGTGGTGTTTTATGAATCTTAGGTCAGTAATAATTTATTTTCATTTAAGTTTGGTTAAGGATCTCGTTTTGTTTGATATTTATTTTTTTAACGAAAGATTGCGACGAGCAGTTTTATTTCATTTACTTAAGTTTTTTAGGTTTAGTAGTTTTAAGACTTTTGAATTACGAAATTATGGAACATAAATCGTCGCCGTAGAAGTCAAGGGAACCAGTCCACAAAATAAGTTATTCGAGAAAATGGCGCGCAAACAATTGTGATGCAATTTGCGACGTTATTTCCTACGTATTATTTTTGCATTTCATGATCATTATTTGAAACTTTTATTAAATTATGTATTTCAATAAAGACCAAAAAAACAATTGCAAAACAGTTATACTTCCAAAGATATTGTGTGTTAGTACCATTGACCACGCTATATAATTTGAAGGATTCTACATATTTCGCAGTAGACAATTGGCAATTTTAAATAACTGAAACGAATATATTTTTAGACCCAAATCCTTTTACCATAGCATTTTTGATACTTTAAAAAATAATTTGGCGTAAGTAACTCATTTTCTCTAAATTTGTGGCTTGGCTCCCTTGACTTCTACGGCGACGAAATATGAGTCATGTTTATGTAATGGGCTAAGTTTGTTTTTATATTTTAAGCTTTACTTGATGACTGGAAATTTGATGCAATGTACTTTGTTACCGAACTGAACCTATAACCTACACTATAATTTAGTTGGTAAAAAACATTATGTTATAATAATATTTCGCTCGATGACGTGAAATATGGCGTAGTAAGAGCTGGTCTACACGAGAACATAAAGACTTTTCTAATAGTGCGGAGACATTTCGTTCCTAACGTATTAGTATTTGTCACAATTTACAAAACTATGTATTCACGTCAAAGACTAACAGAAAAAAGTGTACATTGCACAATGCTAAAGACTGATCTGAATTTCAATATTGAATTAGGAAATAAAATAATATTTGAGAATGATATGAGAAGACTGATTTTAAAAAGATAAAAAAAACTAATTCCATAAGAAATTAGTAGTATGTAACAGAATAATTGAATCCCAGATTTTATATTGCCTTAAGAAGTCTGTATGATTTGTAACAGTATTTTTGTAAATGACCAAATAACGACTTGGATCGTGATGTTAAATATTACGACTTACGGAGTATAAAATATCGCACACTTATTGTTAACATAGAATAATGCTTAGTGATGTGTTTGAACCAACTTCTACAGAAAAGGGGTTATTAAATCTCAAGTATAAAAAAAACATTAAGCTACACGAGAGTGCAACAATGCAAATAGCTTTACACTGAATAGGCTGAAAAGCCAAAGATCTACATTTAAAAAATGGTTAATCTAGAAAATAGTCATAGAATCGACAGACCAGAATAAGATGAAATGAAATGATGATTTGTCAAAAATATTGAGTTGAGAGCAGATACCTGTTTTGTGGCACTGCACATACACTGGTATCCTACTCGCAGAATTTTCGTCTGCTAAGGAATTTATTCTCGATATCGCTCATTCTACTGATAGATCTATAGATGTTGTGACTATTATCCAAGTACATTTTAATCAGCGCCATTTTTTACTTTAAAAACGTTAGTACTAAAGTAAAGTAGTTACTAAAGAGAACTTGGTCTTGTTGTTTCAAAAGTGACCGTACAAGTTTGGTGGCGCTGCTGTAGTAGGTGGGTTAGAATGAAAAATTGAGAAGAATTGTTCTATTTGTCTGATATTATTATCTTGTTCGAGTCAAAGCCTTGAATTGAGTCAACAACTATAAACCCTTTAAACAGTAGCCGCAGTCTAGTTTCCATTAAAAGTTTTACCGTATTCACCTACATAAAATTAAATAATATAAAATAAGGGTGATGGGGCTTTTTATTGGATTTTTGGGCGATGCGGTTGGAGACCCATCACCAAAAACCTTTATTTTTACCATCTTTTCCCCGCTCAACTACCAAAAGTGGCTGAGGAATTTATAATTCCTTAGCTCTGGCTACCCCTTCTAGGGAAATATAGCCGTGAGTATATGTATGTATGTACCTACATAAAACCGTAAAACACAATAATGTCATTGCTTATCTCTACTGCTTAAGGGTTGAATACATTTTATACTCACTTGCTGCTGTAGCGCCAATGACCACCTGGGAAGAGATTGATACTAGCTAATGTTGATCACATGTTCTGGTTCTCTTTACGTCTGCATTTCTCTGTGTATCTCGACTAGTTGGTTGAAAATACGACACAGTTGTCACACATGAAGGTTTCGCTGGTTGTTGAGTACTTTTGTATGTATGTATGTTTTGGACACACACTGACTGTCATCTTCAAGGTCACGAAGCGTGAATAACTAACTTGAAATATGATGTAAGCTCTGAGCATGTGTTTAACGTAGTGAATAGATCGCTTAGTTTTGCCTAAAAGTATGTACTTAAAGTTTTTATTAAGGCCTATGAAGATTTCATACAACTGTAACGCCAGCTTTAGTAGAAGATAAGGAAAGCTCAATGCAGAGCAGCTTATGAAGACCCGTTTATCATGCAGTCGGCTAGGGGCTTCTTGCTTTACCGAAAAAGACTTGAGTTTTTTTTTTAAGTAAGTGCGATGTAAGTTTTGATAATTGAATATTTTTTATCTTCTGCTTCATTCCGTCGTAAGGTCGTAAATTATTGGTGAAAAATAACTCCACAAACGTGCGGTGTAGCTTATAAGGGCCTTTATGTTCATATCATCCGGACAACAAAAGCAACCATTTTCTTTCAATTTAGTGGCAACTGTAAAAAAGTAATTTATCATAAGGTAACACCTACCCGTTTGGAGCACTTTACTTGACATCGTAATTATTAACATAAATTTTAATTTCTCTCTTAATCGTGTGTTCATCAGAAATTTATCGATTTTGTTATGAAAATAATTTGTATGATGTGATTTAGCAATAAACAAACGTTTTTGCAATAGTTATGTTATGAGTTAATAAATTATTTGAAGTGCTTCTACTGGTTTTAATTAATCAACTTCAGACTGAACCGTGGGCTAATCGGGCTAAATAATTAATTATGAATGTATGTATAAATTTTAGTTTATAAAAGTTAGCATAACAGCTCTTCGCAGCAAGAAGAAATATGGTTATTTTGTCTGCCACGAGACACCTTCGAGTGTTAACAGAGTGACGTTGCTTATCAAACGACTACTGGTAAAGAATAAATCTATATTGATCAAAAGATAAGCTATCATTTGCATTCATTCGCACCAATACAACCAACCATGCACCAGAAGGATAGTCCACAGTGATCGACACTACCAAGTCCAAATAGATTTTAATAGTAGCCAAACCATAAGTAATTTACAAGTATTTCTTAACTGCAACCGTGATAGCTCAATGGGTAGAACACCGGTTATCGTGCAAACGACTAGTGTTCAAATCCCGGGTCGGGCCTACACCAATTTGTTTTTTCTAAAGACATATTTGTGGTTAATTTATCATGGTTGTTAACGGTGATGGAAAACCTCGTGAGGAAACCCATATGGCTGAGCTTAGTCATGTGACAGTGTATTCGTACAAAACGGCGAAAGGCCTGCCCCCTATCACGTGAGTACACTGTCCAAGCAAAACGTGGGTACTCTGAACACCAGGTGACAAAGTCACGCGATGTTCAGAAGTATTAGTACCTCTGCCAACCCCTTCGGTGATATTCGGCGTGAACGTTTATGTTATGTTATTTCTTAAACTTTGTACAGTCGCCATCAGATATATCGGAGCGGCCGAGGTACTCAAATATATCTGAGCAGCAATAAATTTCAATAAATTCTTTACGGTAAATAAGGTCAAAAAGCTCTGAACATCCAATTCGCCACAAATATATGAGCAGTGGTTTTTCAATTAAATCTGAACACTCAAAGAGACAATAATATCTGAAAGCACAACTCGTCAAAGTTATCTGCTCAGACAGGGTGATCATAAATATCTGAACATTTAGGGAAAATATACCTTAAAGCACTAGGCATACAGTTTAAATGAAATCGTATCAAAATGAGTAGGTATACAAAATAGAAATCTGCGTAAAGCAACTTTACAGTCTTGTAACAAGAAAGACATTTGAATAAAATATTTGCCAATTGCATGTATTTTATCAAATACTAGTGGTCCGCCCAGGCTTCGCACGGATGGTGTAAAGTTTTTATACTGCTTACTCCCTACGATATTTAGCATGATGATATACATACATACATACATACATATTCTCACGCCGTTAGTTCCCATTGGGGTAGGCAGAGACTATCGATCGCCACTTTGTACGATCCTGGCAAACCTCTCTAGCTTCATTTACATCCATCAATCTTTTCATACATGCTCTTTTATTCTTCGTACTTCGGACACCTGCCTTTTTGAGCACATTTTCTATTTGATCTAAATGTTTCCTCCGAGGTCGTCCTCTACTAACATTACCTTCCACATTGGCTCTATAGATCTCTTTCTCCACTTTACTGTCATCCATCCTCTCTATGTGCCCAAACCATCTCAACATTCCTTTTTCTATCTTCCTTACAATATCATCTTTTACACCACACCTTTCACGAATCACATCATTCCTCACACGATCACATAACCTTACATTACAAACTTTTCTGAGGGATCTCATTTCTACTGCATTCACTCTGCTTTCATGCTTCTTCTGCCACACCCAACATTCACTGCCATACATAAGCGTAGGAACGAGGACAGCATCATGCACAGCCATTCGGGCCTTTTCGGACACCGATTGACTAGACATGAGACTATCCAGTGCTCCATTTACCGCATTACCCTTTTTTACTCTTCTTTCAATGTCTTCATCACACTTTCCATCCCTAGTAAACAAACTTCCCAGATATACGAACTCTTTCACTTGTTCCACTTTCCATGATGATATCTATACTTATAATAAATCTGTAGAGAGGTCAATTCTGTACATTAAATATATTTTCAAAATAACTATCAGGGGGTTATTAGTGATCGATACTGATGTCAAAAATGCAATCAGTAAAATTTTTGTCTTTCTGTCCGTCTGTCTGTCTGTCTGTATGTCTGTCGGTTTGTATGTTCCTTATGGAAACAAAAACTACTCGACGGATTTTAACGATACTTGGTAGAATTATTCGTCATACTCCTAGGCAGGTCATAGTGTACTTTTCAGCAGAGTAGTGAAGGGAAATTTTGGGAAAACGGGAGAAGTTACTCCATTTTTTAAGCTTCCGTCGCGTGTGCAGCGTTAATGGTTACAGTTACATAGAAATCATGTATCACGGAAATATTTGCCATAAAATTGTCTAAAAAATATCCGTCAATAGCGTATTTCTATCTTTTATGGTTGACTCACAATAACACGTGTAACTCCTGATAGCTAAGCAGTTCGGTGCAACCTGATTAGATTTGTTTACTCTAACATTTATAGTTCTCTCATTCATATCTTATTTAAAAAAGTTTACATTATTACCTATTCAATAAAAAAAGAATCATAGAAATCGGTATAGAAACACCAAACTTATACATGAAATAAGCCATCGCGTCCTGTCGTCGCACGTGAATACTGAATCATGCTGGATTATTTTTTAGTAATGGTTGCGCGGGCAAAAGATAGCCGTGAGTATATGTATGATGTATGCAAAGTTTGAAATTCTGATTCTTTGTTTGCATGGGTTTGTTGTCGGAGATACTGAACCGTTCATTAAAGCACTTTCACAATCACAAAGCTAAACTATTCAGGAGTGCTATAAGTGGTGCTAAATTTCACAAAGGTTGAGCAGCGATTGAAGAAACCTCAGATATTTTTAAAACTACGCTACCCGTGCGAAGCTAGGCCAATCCACTTGTATATCCTTTGTCCTTTTCCTGGTTCTAAGCTACCTCTCTAACAATTTTTAGTTAATAGTGTTACTAACACCACTTTCTTTTATATATATAGATTCGCAGATTTATTATGCTATAATTACGTATATAAATTGGCAATACAAATACGACAGGCGAGACCAAAAAAAAGTACAACGGTGTGCGTAAATGAATGTGTGTGTGTGACATTAGTGTGGCGGATCCCATACTAGCCCTATTAAAATTAACAAAAATTCACGTATTTGTTATTTTTGCCCAATTGTAAACTTTACAGTAATTGTAGTACTATGATGACACAAGATATTTTTTATCATATATTTGCATTGAAAACTTATTGGGTTAAGATCATATAGACCTGTAATTATTTATTACACAGAAGACAGAAGTGTAATACAGTCTTAGTTTGGACATAAATGGCTAATAATTTTGTGTTTGCCAAAGAATATGTATTCGATTTAGATTTATTTTTTTCACTTTGATTAAGTTATTAAATATTAATCATTTAATCAAAAAATTATTAAGGTTAAATAAGTCAATTATTTTCTTTCATGTTTTATGTCAAAATAGTTGTAGGAATTTATCGTCTCTGAGAGGTCCTGCCTTTGTTGACGTTTATGCTATGACGTTTGTCACTTACTGCTAATCCATGTGCTTCTATATCTATGGTAATATAAAAGCTGCCAAATTAAAATAAGTACGAATGCTTTGCAATATTTCATCCACTTTCGTGTCAGTCACCATGGCCTAGCGGTTTAGTGAATAGAAATCATAATTGTAATCCGTTGCGTTAGGGTTCAAATCCTAACTTGTGTTTATTTTTATCAAGAATTCATGTTCTTTTTTTTCTATTTTATTTATTAAGTCTTAAGATTTATTGTCCTCATTTAATATAATGCTATATATTACGTTATAATTATATATATGAATACCTATAATACGTTACAGAAAACAGCAGGAAAAAGTACAATTTTGCAAAAACTAGTTTATCCTTTCATTTTATTAAAGCTGCATTTATATTTATGCTACCCTGGTACATACAATGTAAAAAATGGCATACATGTTTCAAAAATTCTAAGTTATTTTACCTCTTGATGTTTTTGTACCGGTGAAAATTATACAACTACAAACCCATTCCTCTATTAACACCATGCGCTTACCTGTTTCTGTCAAAAAATGGAGTTGGTCAGTGGGGAATGACGTAGTATTTTTTTTCTTATAATATACTAACCGTACTACTAGTTGGGACCGTACAACCAGTGGGGCATACCTCCCAGCAGAAGACTCTTTTTAGTTTTGACATTGATAAAACCAAATGGTGGTTGTGTAGAAAATGTATTCTAGCGTAGTACGATTAAGAATTTTAAACTGTATGCTTAGTGCTTTAAGGTATATTTTCCTTAAATGTTCAGATATTTATGATCACCCTGTCTGAGCAGATAATTTTGACGAGTTGTGCTTTCAGATATTATTGTCTCTTTGGGTGTTCAGATTTAATTGAAAAACCACTGCTCATATATTTGTGGCGAATTGGATGTTCAGAGCTTTTTGACCTTATTTACCGTAAAGAATTTATTGAAATTTATTGCTGCTCAGATATATTTGAGTACCTCGGCCGCTCCGATATATCTGATGGCGACTGTACTTATGAAATTTAAATTAGTTTTAAAAATGACCAAGAAGGACATTGGGACCTTTATGACCCGTTTTTTGAAAAGTTGTGAACACAAACCAAAATACTTTTATATCATGGAATTTCTAAGCAGATTCAATATTGTGTAGTTATTTGAAAACGGAAAGAATCGGCTTATTCCGTTTATCCACCCTAAAAAATCCTCCCTAAGGCGGATATTCGGAAACGCGTGTCCGTCTATCCACCCTGAACGGGGTGGATATCCGGAATGCATATAATATGGTTCTTCCGAATTTTTACCCCAAGTACAGTAATTTACCTACAGAAACATACACAACACATAATGGGTCCAAGGAACATCGTGAACATTAAAATACTTAAGATAAACATACCTACTTTCTTACTTACAGTTTGAATAAAAATATCTTACAAACTTAGGGTCTTTTTTCTGTAAATGACTGTACGTAGGCAGGGTAGAAAATCGGAAGAACCATATTATATGCATTCCGGATATCCACCCCGTTCAGGGTGGATAGACGGACACGCGTTTCCGAATATCCGCCTTAGGGAGGATTTTTTAGGGTGGATAAACGGAATAAGCCAAAGAATCTTATATTTAGATAACTTTTTTCTTTATTACTCAACATGACAGCTCAAAATTGGCTGTGTAGTGTCGGCTTAGAATAACACTACCCCATTTCTACCCGTGGGTGATCGTAAGAGGCGACTAAGGGTATAGGGGCTTTTAAAGTGATTTTTGGGCGATGTGGTTGGAGACCCGTCACCAAAAACATTTATTATTACCATCTTTTCCCCAATCAACTTCCAAAAGTGGCTGAGGAATTTCTCATTCCAAAGTTCTGGCTACCCCGTTCAGGGATTTATAGCCGTGAGTATATGTATGTATGTATGACTGCTCAAAACTAAACTAAGTAAGGTAAGTATTTATGCGACCTACCGACTAATATCCGACAAGTGTCTGAGCATAGCGTTCTGGCTCTCGCCTATTGTAAAACCGGTTACGATGGACTTGGTTAGATTCTCATAGAATGAAGTGAATGAACCAAGATTAATTACAGGCACCTGCAGCGTTCTTAGACAAACTAATTAATGATTTGTATGCAGCAGAATAAAAGTATTGAGAAAAACATGTTTTAATTATTTCTTAGTCCTATGTCATGTCGTATTGAGGAATTATGTATCTATGATAGATCGATGTATTAAAAATAAATGCTACACTTTTCATGTTTATTATTTTATTAAAGTATAATATTACACTTCTTGATGATGACACAATTTATCACATTTTTAATATATACTTGAGAAACGATGGTAAAATAAATATTTGTTAAATGTGAGTGTTACCTTTTCGTAGTATAGAATGACAGCCGTAGGTTTACGGCAAAAACCCAAATTCATTATTTTGTGCTTCATTCTTTAGCAAAACGTGCAATCGATAGTTGCAATGCAAACGAATTTATTCCTAACCACGGTTTTTTGACCACAATTTAAATATGCCTAGGTACATATATAAAACAACTTATATACAAAATTTCCGTTGTAGTGTTAATTTCTCATCCCAGATTTGGTATGGCAAAAAAGAAGAATTATTTTATTACTCTCCGATCAGAAATAATAAATTGGAACTGAAATAGGGTACCATTTTTACAGTATTCGTAAAAGTAATATTGTCTGCCCGCAAACTCCATCATCAGTCCACAATTAAGTATGCAAATTATAAAAACAGTTGGTTTCCAAACCCAATACCAATCTTTAATATTTATTTGTACCCTTCGCGCTTCAGAGAAAACTTTAAGATGATTATGATTTTTACTTATTGGATAGATATAGATTTTTATTATACGACTGATTAAACTACTTTTATGTGCCAAAACTTTCAAAACTTCCTCTAGTTTCTTTAAGAAAATTTCTGTCAGAAATACTAATAATTGCCATGTTAATTTTGTTAATCCTGTTTTGCATCGCTAGTTTTAACTTTGTATTAAACTTTTTTCATGTTTTAAATATTGTTACAATATAATTATATGTTTAGTCAGTGTTGTTGTTAAGGTAATATAATTAAACAATGTCGTGTACGCCTTTAAGGGTTTCCACAACAAAATTTTTATTAATGTAAAATTAACAACTATTATGTCTGTTGTGTTAACTGCCGGTGTGCCTTATTTAAATAAATAAATAAACACATACTCGTAGTGTTTGGGTTTACAAATTCATAATATCAAATGGACTTATATCATCGGCCTAACCGCTTCCTCAGATACAATCTTCTTACATACACTTTAATACAACGAATTGCGTAGAATGTTTTGAACATTATCAATAAATTTTCTAAACGATGTCTTATTAGTATATAAATATGTAAATAATACTTAAAAATAATAAATACCAACAAATATTTAATACAAACTTAGGATAAGGTAAAAAGTAAAACAATGTGTAAAAAATCATTAAATAAAACAATGGACCGCACAGAATTGTCATCAAGTTGAGATCAAAATGTGATGTTTCATGATGTTGTCATTTAGATTGAATAACATTATAAAACCTTAATGTATCATAATAGTTCTTTGAATCAATAAATGCATGAAGTTGTATTCAAAATTCGATACGCAAAGTTATACTAAGTGGCGTTGAAAACAATTGCTAGATTTTATGTTCTTAAATATTATTTTATGATTTTAAATGAAATAGCGCTGCAATAAACTTGTTTTTCTTTCTTTCTTTCTATAATATTATGTCTCTTGTATTTTTCTTTATCTTAATTATAAATTGTAAAATAAGCTAACATAAGAACATGCATAAGTTTTACTTATCTTCAGATCTTGCTCGCTTCTTTATCACAATGCCGAAGCGGAAAGAAAGTAAGAATATTAGATTGAATATACTCACTCACTCTTATTATTATACTAAAAACTAATTCTTTATTTCGTTACTACAATGAACTTATAAACAATATCAAATAATATTTACATATTGTGTTTTAGTTCTAAAAATAAAAATAATCATTTAAAAATAGATGTTTAAAAAACAAACCTTCACCTTATGGTCGAAAACGAAAACCCAACAAATAAATATATTTAAAATACTTATATGCTCTAATGAAAAAAAACAAGTAAATTAAAATAAAAAAATCAGTTTGTTCATGATTTGTATCATTTTTATCAAGATATCAAATAATGTTTACTTTTGTAGTAAACATAAAATGACTAGCAACTATAGTATTGTAAAATCATAGTGTAGAATAGTTATAATTTTTGGTTACACAGCATACAAAATATCGCTCAGAACTGCCGTTTGCTAGACCGATACAGAATGCATAATGCGATCGCCTCGAGGATGCCGCCGTATACTATCGCATTATGCTTTCTGTCCCGGTCTAGCAAATGGCAGTTCTGGGAGACAGAAACAGGGCGACGGAAAAATGCGATTCCGTGTTGCGAGATGTGGTTCAACCCTGAGGCGTGTGAGAGCGAGAATGCCATGTGAGAAGTGAGATACTGACAGATCTTGTATGAGCTATCTGTCATACGCGCTATTACAAGCCTCATGCTACTAGTGCTTGATACTTCTATTAATATACCACTTTACATAAATGCAGCTTAACCAGGAAGTAAATCTAGTTTGCTATATACTATAATTAATTTGTAAAAATACAATTACAGATGACATAAAAACAAAAATGAATATTTGGGTTATCTCATCGAGTGAGTAAGTATAAAAACATGTATGCTTTTCAACAAAGCGTTTTGAAACATTGTTTTACTATGGCTTTCATATTTTGTACCATCGTGAAGCACTAGGATACCTTAATTTTTTAAATTACATTTTAGTGACTATTTCAGCGCATTTCGACATTATCATTATGCTTACAATTAGAATAGCTCTACTTATTAAAATAAAATAGTAGCACCACAACAAACGTGTCTAAATTATACTTTGAGCTTATATATATGTTTTATACAAATTCCCACTCAGTTTCTATGTGATCATCTGGAGATCTCACTTCACTGGTCTTACTAGTTACTTTAGGCGTTATGTCTAACCTTAGATCCAAATTCCAATTATTTGGTACTTCAACTAACTTTGGAAGCAAATTAATGGGGCTGTCAGTTATATTTCTTAAAACCGGGGCCGGTTTGTCTTGAACCGGGTTTTCTTCTATGTATTTACGACTCTCAACTTGTGGCTCATCGTTCACAAAATCCAGTTTTGGACTGGACCTTTGCTCTGGAATTACAGATGATTTTATACTCAGTGATTCTATATTAAGCATTTTAGCTAGTATCTTTTCTTTTTCTTCTATTTGTTTTTCTAATACTTCATCGGTTTCTTCAATCATTGGCCTGCAAAAAATATTTGTTGGATATAATTAAACTTTTTTAAAAAAAACTAGTGTGTTAAAAATTGCTTTGTATTGTTTTTTTATTATATCTTTTGAATATTTTTACGTGGTTTATAGACCCACTGACAATGTCATACTTTTTTCTTTACACAACTTTCTTTTATATAAACATACATATACTCACGGCTATAAATCCCTAGAAGGGGCAGCCAGAGCTAAGGGATCAAAAACACCTCAGCCACTTTTGGAAATTTGAGTAGGGAAAAGATGGTAAAATAAAGGTTGTTGGTGATGGGTCTCCTACCGCATCGCCCAAAAATCCCTTGAAAGCCCAAATACCGTTAGTCGCCTCCTACGTACACCCACCGGAAGAAATGGGGTAGTGCTATTCTAAGCCGACTCTACAAAAATACATATTAGAATTTAGATTGAATATATCGTCGAGTTAGTATCTCGTCCCAAATCTTCATTTTGATCTATGCAACACATTCGCATATTGCTACTCACACAGGTATGGTGGCGGGCGGCGGCGGCGGCGGCGCGGCAACCATTCCTTGCCCCCCCCCCGCGCCCCGGCCGCGCCGCGAGTGCACCAGTTCGGTGTGAGTTAGTATTTC
>OY755189.1:13164261-13201735 GCA_963576735.1 Bedellia somnulentella | reverse complement strand
GGACGTCCTCGGTTTCGTTGGATAGCACCTGGAATTATAAGTTTTACTAAGCTTCGATCATATATACCACAGATACACCAACAAAGCACGAAAAACGGCCCTGCCAAACAGTGCCCATTTATATGGTAAGCAATGTTTCACAGACAGTCGCGTGCTAGATCTTGCGATAAATAATAGGTCTTAAGAAAAATGCGGTAAGGTCGATAATTGTAGAACAATAAAAATTTAACTGTCAAACAGTCTTGTCATTCCCGCGGTCCACTTTTGTGCGTTGAATTTGTATGGAGTGCGGCATCTTTGGTATATATGTTCGAAGATACTAAAACCTAATACAGTTGTGGCTGGAGCACTAGAAAATAGTTTGACAATTGTTTTGGTAGGTGATGAGATTACGGATGTACATTAATACGATAAAAGATCTATGTGCCAGCTATGAACACGACTTACATAGGTTTTTTATTTAAATATTTTTTACCCCAATTTGCCTGTGTGTTAGTAATATCGATCCCAGTATTTATCAACTGGTGTCCCAGGTTCAAGCGCAGGATTCACATAATACAATAAATATTTTGTCCAATTAATAAGTCTACGCTGCAAGGTTTAATTTGATACCCTAAATTCTAATAAGAAATACAAGGGAACAAAATTTACTTTTTTTTGTTGCATGAAATTTTATGCCTGTTGTTTAATAATTTGAGGTCGCTGATTTTCAATCTACTTTCAGTTTTTCTCTAACAGCTTTTGTTTTTGATATACAGCGGTCACTCATATTTCTTTACTAGTAACACTTTAATTACAAATCAATCGTGCTATTCACTAAAAAAATATTTATTTAACAATATCAACGACGAGAAATAATTGTAGAAACGATCCTAACTGTTTTTGTAATATCTGTGGAGAATATACATTTAAATATTGTAGACTAAGTATTTCGGAGGTCATAAAACAAGTGTATTTCAATTACTTTGGATTCCCTTTGGAGACACGTGACACGAACTGGGTCCCTCATTTGGTTTGTAAAACATTTGTGGAGTCTTTGAGATTATGGGCAAATAATAAAAGATCCCATTTTAAGTATGGAAACACCAATGCTGTGGCGGGAACCTACCAATCATCAAGATGATTGTTATTTTTGTTTGGTTTAAATTAACAAAAAACAGTTCGAAATGCTGTTACCCTAACTTTTTATCTATTACCCGGCCCAACCGAATGTTTTTTAGAAGTAATGTTTGATTTTGTAGCGATATTCTATATAAAAAAAAAACTGTATAAATGCGTTTTTTTGTAACTCAAAAATTAAAGCTGATACAAAAAATCTGAAATCAACACCCCAAAAAATGTGTGGGAGTCATGTTAGAGCGCACACTACTGCGGACTCAAACGCACATAGCAGCGTCTCACTCATATTCCTACATCGCGGAGTGTAAATGTTTTTCGAGTTAAGCATAGATACAAATTATAAGTTGGTACACAGCAGGGTGTACTGGCCAGTATATCTTTGCTGTTTCCACAGTGGTGACCCCTCGATAAGAACACACGCTTCTTTCTACTACATTTCTCGATCTACCCGCAACTTCTATTCCTCGCTTACCTCACCACACCACTCATTCAGCAGAGCATCTACAGGCATGCAATCACCGGCCTCATTGCTCACACTGAATTTGGTAATTGGTAATAGGTACCTCCTAGCTTTGATATCGTCGTATCGACTAGGAGGGGAGTACTGTGGGAGTCATGTTAGAGCGCACACTACTGCGGACTCAAACGCACATAGCAGCGTCTCACTCATATTCCTACATCGCGGAGTGTAAATGTTTTTCGAGTTAAGCATAGATACAAATTATAAGTTGGTACACAGCAGGGTGTACTGGCCAGTATATCTTTGCTGTTTCCACAAATGCATAATAATGGAGAAAATGTTTCATACAACAAAAATGCTGTTCCCTTGTGTAATTATTTAAAACAACAGCGGTTAGTGACTTGAATTACGCGATCCAGTGAGACCCTACACCACCCTAGGTTATTCACCCCTGCTTGGTGTTCACTATTCAACAAATATGTACCTAATAAACTATTAAGCTACAGCCTTTAGGAATTCATTTGATCCTTAATTAATCTACCTTAAAATCATTGACAATAGACTCCAAAACGTCGCCAGCCATTTCCGGCGGAAGTTTCCTCACAGGCGGCAACTCCAGGCACTCCTCAGCATCAGCTATCGCGTCGTCATCCTGCTTGGCGAGGAAGCTGATGGGGTGCTCGAGCACGCTGGCTATCAGCGGCATGGTGCTGTCGAGGTTCGTCAGGTCCCGCATCGTGTGGAATGCTTGCTGCAGTGACGTTGTCAGCGATTTCGTCATCAGGTTTATAGCGCCATCTAGTGGTGGAAGTTGGGAGGTCAAGTTTAGGTTTTGGATGGTTGTTGAGGAGTTTTTTTATATATTGTATGCATTTTTAGGCTGATACTGACTGGATTGAGTAAGGTGTAAAAGAAATAAGAGCGTGGCGTGATCGTGTCGCTAATTCCGTTACACTTTTAATTAGCAACTGGAGACTTCATTAAATTGAACTGTGATCAATCACCCTTTAATGAGAATGTAAGTAGTGGCGTCGTGTTCCTTTATATGAATGGGGAACAACGTATCTACGAAAAAATCGTTACCTTATAAGAGCCTCTTATTCTTTCTCTTATACTTACTACTTGAAATTAAAATATTTATAAAATGTATACATCACATAACTCATTTCTTAACATACATACATACTCACGCCGTTTGTTCCAATTGGGGTAGGCAGATAATAACGATGGCAACTTTGTGCGATCCTGGCAAACCTTCTTCTTTAAGTTCTTGATAAGAATATTTTAGTATTCGCTTTCTGTTCTGTTCCGTCTTGTTTTATACACTTTAACTGTGTAGGTGTACACTATCCGAGGGTTTTCAAGTCAAACGTCTACGTCATTTGGATTCAGATTAGATGGATAATGGAAATCCTAGTTAAATATTTTAAATGCAGTGATCCTAAAGAAGCCCGCTATTTATTGGTAACGCAATAAAGAAATACCTCTATCACGTATAAAAATATATTTTTTCACACTATTACGTGAGCAATTGGGCGTTCTATGCATAAATCTACTTTAAAATATCATTAATTTAGTCTACATATGTCTATATTTGCCGTGTAGTACCGCCTTAAAATGTCATTTTCCCATTTCTACCCACGGGTGCGGAAGAGGCGACTAAAGGCATGGGGGGCTTTTTGAAGTGTTTTAGGGCGATGCGGACTCATCACCAACGATACTTTATTTCTACCATCTTCTCCCCTATCAACTTCCAAATGTGGCTGAGGAGTTTCTAGCTCTAAAGCTCTAGCTCCCCTTTTTGGGATTTATAGCCGTGAGTATATGTATGTATGTATAAGTCATTATTTTACGATAGCTTGCTGAACATATAAGTGAAATCAAGCTGTGCAGATTTCCTAAAGGTACTATGTAAGCAGGGCGCACAATTTTCTAGTTAAAGTTATTCGAAGGAAAGCTATTTCTTGTTTCAAACTGTTTGTTGATCTCGATATTTAGATATTAAAATACATATATCACCGCTATTAATCCCAAAAGGGGTAGACAGAGCTTTGAATTTTACAAACCATTACCAAAAAGAACAAAAAAATGCACAATAGCTTTCTTTATTTGAAGAAAATGTAATTACAAAAGCTCCGTTACTATACTAAATACAAAAAAGTATTTTCTAAATACGATAAATACAACATGCAATTTAAACTAAAGCAAAAATACAACGAAACTTTTAATTAAAACAGAGCCATTGCTCAAATACATTGAGCACAATTGTTAAATAATAAAAAAGGAAAATAAATAAAACAAAATGAAGTAAACAAAAAAATGTATTCAAATGTATAAGTACAATGGCCTTGCTAACAAAATGAACAAACAATACAAAGCATCTACGGATAATGATTTGACTAACTACAACTACTAAAACCATAGAGAACTTAAGTAAATAGAGCGGAAACCAAACGTACTGAACTCAGTACAAAATTGCTGAATAAATTCCGCTATAAACGAATTGTCAGAAAGTTGACCTTACACCCTGATTAGATGATTTAATGTACTGACTTGTGTTGTTTGCTTCGCCAAGTCATTGGAAATACACTGAACCACTTATGGATATTCACATTCTTCGATTCTTCTCTATTTATCTAAGTTCTCTATGACTAAAACACAGAAAACGTTTTGTGAAATACTGATTAAATGGAAATATACTTCTTGCCTTATTATCACCTGGGCAAATTTGCAGTGTAAATTGTTCTTTATACGCAGTTAATGTACTTAAACTATAACCCAGTAATGGCAAACTTATCTACCTCGTGACCACTACACATGCCATTAAACTTTACTCCATGGTCGTTAAAGGGTTAACTTAACCTAAATAGATGATAATAAAACAAGAAATAGAACAAAAACGGGTTCTAGATTGGTGATATCTAAAAATAGTTTCGATTCATCAAGCAGATAAGATCAGCAGTATTTTAATATGTTAACAGCGTTGATTTTAAATTACTACTTGATCTGAGAGGAGTGTTTTATCAGAATCTTTTGCTAATAATAAAAACTTGACGTATAAAAACAAATCAATATAAACAAATATATCTAAAAGAAGGTTCAGGTTGCAGTAAATACTAATATCATTAAATCGTTTCATAATATTTTTACTCACAATCCTACAATACTTGTAAAACTTTCAATAAATGGAAATATATGTTTTTGGCACAACTTTTTGGCGGGAGTTATTATGAACCTGTTTAGAATTATATTACTTTAAGTTTTATTACTTATGCAATTTTTTTATATTTTCAATTTTCTCATCAAAACAATATTTTAAGTCAATTTTATCGAAGCTTCGTATTGATTGCTTAGACTTACATTATTTAATTTTCTTAAGCATATTCCATTGTTATCAACTTATTTCAGCGATATTGCTTAATTAAATAATTGTTTATATTTTTCATTTCAATGGGAATGTCAATAGCTTCAATTATTAGATTCATAATTTTCTTAAATCTACTTAACAAGTACAGTTCATTAACATGTTAATATATTTCTTCAATCAATGGATGGTAACATTATTTAGGGTTAGAGGATATTTGTCGTTGTTGAAAAATGTGTTAAACAAACATGTCAAAAATTAAATAATAGTCGTAATAATTTTTGTTTCATGAAATTGTATAAACAACTTCATATCACTGAATATCATAGTGAAATGGTCAGAAACGGGCTAGCCTAACCTAATTTATTTACTTTTAACAGCACCGTGTAGATTATTTAAACTTTAACATTATCAAACTTAGACTTGGAACTGCCTGTTTGTAGCATCACTAAGAGAAGTGAAGCAAATTAAATTAATCTTATTAAGTCATATACCGGTAATTAATCTCAAATTGATAATTATACACATTATTTCTGTCATCTTATTTATCTAATAAACATTGGGCATTTCCAGCCAATTATTTATACTTTTTGTATTTTTATTACTTCACACCGAGCATTAAAATTAAATAATGTGAATATTTCTTATCTTTAAAATTGTAAAAATAACAATCAATTTGGAATAAAAACAATAAAATAGACCACCATCTGGAAGTACACAGCGAATATAATAACTAAATTATATCCATAGTAAAAATATAAAATACATTACAATACTAAGTAACCACACAAGTCTTTAAGTACTTTGGTCTCTTCTATTCTACTGGTATATAAAAATAGGTAACAAATGCAGTAGGGAATGACTTTTTAGGAAAAAATACTTATCAAAACGAGGACGGGATGTTAAGTACATATTAAAATCGACGGAATGTCATATAAAATAAAGGTAGATAAAACCAAACACATGCAAATATATAACAAAATAATATTGGTTTTATGCGAACAAAATATTGTTCTATAATTGTATGGCACTATAAACAACAACCAAATAATAAACGTAAAATACAATCATAGAAAAGTTTATATAAACAAAATACTTGTATTTCAAACGGTAACTATACAATTTCAAGCCAACGATTCTATAGCACAGTTTATTATCACATCTTACTTCTAAATGAGCACGTTAAGGTTAGAAAACTGATAATAAAATGTGAAAATTACAGTGAAACAAATATAAAGACTGTTCCAAAACTTAACGATAAGCCAAAAGCAGGTGATAGATTAAGTCATAAGACATATAAGCCTATAAAAATCTTGATTAAAGAAAAATATTATCGTAAATTAACTTAGTTCACTTTGAATAATAAAGTGTAAGTAAGTGTCAACGCAACCATTTATATTTGCCTGTTTGCAACATTGTTTTTTTTTGTCCTACTGCAAATGTACTAAGAAGGTAGCAATAAGTAAGATCGCGCATATTTTTTCGTGTAATTTATCGATTTTCCAACGTTTTAACCCGAAGTATCATCAAAAAGCATTATTCATTACTTATTTTCCAAGCTTTCCTTGTTCATTACTTAGGAAAACATGTACTTAATATTTTATAACGGAAATATTTACGGTACATTTTCATAAAGCGGCTAAGGAGTTTCTAATTCTGAAGCTCTGGCCACTCCATTTTAGGATTTATGGTCGTGAGTTTATTTTTGTATTTTATTCATGAACTTCTATGTAATGACCAGATTTTTAAAATAACAACTTTTTTAAACGTTTTATAAAGTAACTTTAATTTTGTTCGTATCTCTTCTAACTCCAATTAAAATATATTTCTGTCACGCTCGCACGAAACGAAGCTTCAGTTTATAAAAATATAGATACACTTTGATACGGATACTTGCGCTATTCGTCGAATTCAAAGATATCATTATTATTATATCTCTGGAGATGTCATTGGTTTCATCGAGTAGTAAGCCATTAGGGGTTGTCCATTAATCACGTGAGGCTTGAAAGGGGGGGGAGGGGTTTGATAAAAATCACGAAAATAACACAATGGGGAGGGGGGTGTAGTAAGATATCACGTGTATTTAATTTTTCGTCAAATGCGCGATTTTTAAACAAATATTAAGCGGCACATTTTTATTACGGTCCTTAATTTCAGAATAAAATAAGATTATAGTTTATACTTACCTGTATTTAAAATAATATAATATTCAGAAATTTTTAAGATTCGTTGTAGCTACTAAAAATACACGTGATGTTGAGAAGGGGGAGGGGGGGTGGTCTTAAACCTCACTACTCATCACCAATGGGGGAGGGGGGGTTAAAAAATGCTAAAAAAAGATCAAGTGATTAATGGACAATCCCTTATTAAAAAAAATGCCTTTAAGGCGGTGAGTGCGACACAAATATGTTGAATGAAGGTAATGTGTATGTAGTTTAATTAACATTTCAAAAAGTAGACCTCCTGCTTGTGGATCATCGTAAAATTTTGGTACACAGTTTAACACAATACTATTGTAGCTTTCTCACAACCAAAAAACAACTACGCTTTTAAAAAAAGGTTATAGAGCCTTACCTAGTGTTATTATTGAAACATAGTTTATGCAACGCACCTGAGAAGAGCGCGGGCGATTCCGGGGCCCGGCCTAGTCTCACGACGGAGCGTGGGCCTTCTAGTATGAATATCTCGTCTTTGTTCACTGATACTGATAGGATTCTGGAATGTATCAATATTAATTAATATTAGCTATGTAGTGTCGGTTTAAAATAGCCCTAACCCATAGTAAAACAAAACTCTTCCCACAGATTTTGTAAACTCGACTTATGAAATGGGAGTTTTTCAAGTAATTGCCGGTTAGGGCTACGTTATTGAACAATTATTTCCCAACTCAACTTTTAAAAGTACGCTGGAGAATTTCTGTTTCTGTAGATCAGAGCCCTTTTGGGATCTATAGCCACTGAGTATATGTCTGATGATAATACGTGGTATGTCAGTTGCCGTGTCAAAACTGCCTCTGTTCTCCAACCTTTAATGCGTTGGGCTAGCTATCAATTCTTGGGTTCGATTCTCAAAATGAAATGAAGCTTCCTGAAATACCTTCAGGGCACATACATTTTAGCCGGATTTTGTACCGACATGATGATATAATGTATGTCAATTTTATGCAAGAGCTCTTCGTATTAATTGTGTTATTTAAAAACGCTCCTGACTGCTGCTCCCATAGTCAAAACACTCTAACAATTGAAATAAACATGAATTACAGTATAATATTTCATCCACGCCAATTAAAAAAAACTCACTTCCTCAAATTATCGACAACAGCGACCGCAGTAAGCGACCTGGGGTCCAGTATGTAGAAGATATCCTCGTTGTAGGTGACGAGGAAGTCGTCGTTGAACACGTGTATGGGTCCAAAGTTGTACTCCTTGTCTGTCTGGAGGTGCCGCGATTGGGACGGGTTCAGAAGTTCCACTATAGTCAATGGGTTTGATATTGCCTCCTGTAATTAATATTTAATATTAGGTTAATAAAATTATAAAGATCAAGTTGCGGCCCAAAAATACAATGTTGTGAATTGAAAAAACAAATGAATTTTTACAGCAGGCGATTGAACTCGCGACTTTCTGAGCTAATAGGAGTTTTGTGCACTGTCACAAGACTAAGTGCAAATTTCATGTGGGTTTCTTTACGATGTTTTCCTCGCCGTTAACAACCATGATAAGTTAACCACACATATGACATTACAAAAGACATATTAGTGTAGGCCCGATTCGGGATTCGAACCCCTACCTCTTTGCATGATATGTGGGTGGCCATCCCACTGAGCTATCACGGTTGCCAGCGACAATCCCAACAAAATCAGTCCAACCGTTTTCAAAGGGGTCCCCGGAACCAAAAGGTAATCAAAAGATCAAACAAACATATATAAAAAAAAACTGCTATGCTACCAATATATATTTTCTTTTGTTTACTTCAAACAACAAACAACAGGCGTATGCATTATATTCCCGTGCAGCAAGGCCCGCCACAGTGGCGCTGCCCCGCCCGATGTACCCCCCCCCCCCCGCCCCCGCGACGGTAGCTATATTTTATAGCACCGCGCCAACAAAGCAGAGACTAAACAGCTATATGTATGTCAGTGTGCAGTACTATACAGTACCTTAAACAGCAGCGTGTGCAGCACATCTCCCCTGCAGTGAAGCCCGCCACAGCCGCGCGCCGCGCCGGCCGCAGTACGCCGCGGCCCCCCGCCGCCCCCGCCCCCGCCGCGACGGTAGCTGTGCTGGAACACCGCGCCTACGCTGCATAGACTGGGAACATACATACGTTAAGTGCTTTGTATATTATTCTGTAATGAACAAAGCAAATGAAAAAAAATATAAGCCAATAAATAAGTCGTCGGAGGTAGAGCTTTACAGGCACTGCAGGAATATATGCGTGTCCCTAGGCTAATTAAATTTCTTTTTACATAAAAATGGTGCAGCTCTATCCTGAATTGTGTCAATCTGTCCAAAATGGAGGAACTCAGTCACCGTTAAACGCTTTCTTACCAAAAACTTCTTATATCTTTCGGAATCTCTTCCCTCCCAAAACCTATCATCATAATTATTCCCTATATTTTCATAGCGTATCAATTACAAATCAAACTATTTCTCAGTCCATCGCATAACTAAACATCACAATATTTTCTGTGCCCTTCCCGTTCAAATATATAACTTTATTCGTAAAAACAATATTTTTGTCAATGTTTTGATGGTACATCTCCATTGTTAGTTGAGGCAATTAATTAATGTCTTTCTTTCGTCACCTCTTCCGGACCTTAGTCCTCAACCACACATAATTTCTCACCTCTTCCAATCTTTAGTCCCAATCTTCTTAACCTCCCACGTACTACTACTAACATATTGTTTCCTCTAATTCTCTCCTCTCTTTCATTCAACCATATGTAGCGACATCTAGACGGCGAACTCACTCGCACATCGCGGTATCACAATATTCCTCTTACAAATACAAAACACACTCTACCTAAATACAAATTACAAGTTGGTACACAGTATGGTGTACTGGCCAGTATATCTATGCTGTCATTACACATATAATTCCTCACCTCTTCCGATCTTTGGTCTCTGGAGCTGCACAATCTCAGTATTTGTGACTCTATCACATATCCTAACATAAAAATGCTCCCCTCTTCCACTCAAACTTGTGTAACACACATCACGAAGCGGTAAAGCGAAGCCAGCCAGATGTTTTGAACTGCATAATCTGTCAATTTTTCTATCTTTCACAAAACCCAATGTAACAAGCTTTATACTCTTCCTCTCGCCTTCAAACAGATAACTTTATTGTTCCAAATTTTTGCTTCTGTCAATCTATGTACGTATATAATGTACCTTATGGTTCCCTAGAGCAATGCACTCTATCCCATTCAGACATGTAACTTTATTCTTCTATATTTTTGTTTTTCTTAATCTTTTTATGTATATAATGTAACTAAGGGTTCCTTGTAGCCATGAATATTAAATTTCTTCCTTTACTTTATTTATCTTACCTCTTCCGATCCTTGGTCCCAATCTGCTTGACTTCCCACGCCCCGTTCCTCACACACATGACACAGCGGTACAGTGAGGCCACCAGCAATGCATTGCCGTGAGTACTGAGCTGCACGATCTCGTGGGACTCGTCTACCACGTGCATGGACTTGCAGAGGTGCTGGAGGGAAATAATAAATAATAAATAATAATAATAAAGCCTTTATTTCCCAAATTTATAAAGATTTATAACATTGACAATATTAAATTAGTGTAACAATTAATGACAATTTTAACTTACATCTATGTTTAGATTGTTATACAAGATTATATTTAAGGTAGGTTTTATTCATGCTATTTCTATTTTATTTTATTTTTTATTTTATTTATTTTTATTAATTGTTATTGAATAGTTAGTACATACAAGATTAATTATTATAAATGAACCCACCAATCAATTAGCAAAGAATGTTACAATTGATATAATTATACAATCCTATGTTTGGGACGTCCATTGTTGGACGTAGGCCTCCTCCATCCGTTTCCAGCAGTGTCTGTCAGCAGCGAGGCGCGTCCAAGCGCCGCCGGCCAGCTGCACGATGTCGTCCACCCAGCGCCGCCGCGGTCGGCCCCGTCGCCTCCTCGCGTCTCGCACCTGCCAGTGCAGCACCCTCTCGCTCCAGCGCCCATCGCTAGCACGTGTCACGTGACCTGCCCATCTCCATTTAAGACTGCACGCCATCTCTACAACGTCGATAAGCTTTGTTTTTTGCCTTAATTCTGTGGTTCTAACTCTGTCGCTTAGCTTCAACCCCAACATGCTCCTTTCCGTTGACCGTTGAAAAACTTGTAGCTTATTAGTTATCGTCTTTGTGAGAGGCCAAGTTTGGCATCCGTAAAGTAGAGTAGGCAGGACTATTGTATCGTAAGCTTTCTTTTTTAATTTAAGTGGTATACGTGATTTGAATATATCTTTCAATGACCAATATTTGTTCCACGCCCTAGCTATTCTTCTTTCAACCTCTTTTAGTGCCCAGTTTGTCATTGTGATCTTTTGCCCGAGGTATATATACTCGTTCACATATTTAATTTCTTTACCTTGAACAACTGTTTCTATGTGTTCACCATTTGTTAGTATACAGGTTTTTTCTGGGTTCATCTCAAGTCCGCATTCTCTACTCTTTTCATCAAGGGTGTGAAGCATAAACTGTAGATCGTTATGGTTTTCGCTTAGTAGAACGATATCATCAGCAAATCTTAAATTATTTAGTCTTTCTCCATTGATATTTAGGCCGATAGAGTCCCATTCGAGTTTTCTAAAGATATGCTCTAGTAAGGCCGTAAAAAGTTTTGGTGAAATCGGGTCACCCTGTCTTACTCCTCTTTTGATATCGAACGGTTTACTTTTTCTATCAAGTTTGACCAAACCTTTGCTCTTTTTATATATTTCTTTCAATATAAGTATATAATCATTGGACACTCCCTGTTCATTTAGAGCCGTCCATATCGGATCATGAAGAGCGGAATCAAATGCCTTTTTGTAGTCTATAAACCCAATATATAGCCTTTTTTTGTATTCTGAGAATTTTTCAATGATCTGGGTTAACGTAAACATGTGATCGGTTGTCGAATACTTGGCTCTAAATCCTGCTTGTTCTCTCGGCTGGTTGAAATCAAGTGAAGGCGTAATTCGTTTTAAAATCAGCTGTGTAAAAAGTTTGTATATCGTCTGTAGAATACTTATTGGTCTATAGTTACCGATATCTTTGGAATCGCCTTTTTTGTACAGTAAGCAGATCACCGCAGTTTCCCATTGATATGGTATACTTCTTTCATGTAATATGTTGTTGAATAAAAATGACAATAAAGGAGTGAGTGGTTCTTTGATTGCTTTTAGTATCTCATTTGTTATACCGTCTTCTCCTGGGGTTTTCATCGAAGACAGAGAAGAGATTACCCTATTGACTTCGCACTCTAGAAATGGCAATGTAGAGTCATCTTCGGTGATTGAATTTCTCATATCGGAAGTATCACTTGGTGAAGCATTTTCGCAATCATACAGCTTTTTGTAATAGTCGAAAGCTATATCTAATAGGTCGATGCGGTTGGTAGAGCTTTTGCCTTTTTTATTATATAGTTCAGGTATCCACGGGCTGGATGTTTGTAATTGTGATTTTGCATTCTTAATTGATCCTCTTTTATCTAAGTTTTCTTCAACAATTTTTAATTTGTGCTCTTTGATAGATTTATTTATTTTAGTTTTGATTTGTTTGTAGAGTTTGCTTAGACGACTTCTCTCTTCTTTCGTTTTATTCATTTTATTTTGTAGCTCTATCCTCTCTTGGATCATGCTTTCGATATCTGTTGTAATATAGTTTTCTTTTAAAGTTGTTTTGGTGTCTTTAGGCAAATAAGAAAGTGATTTTGTTATTTTAGAGATAATGTCATCATACATTTCTTGAGGAGTGGTATAATTTGTCTTGGTCCTTTGTTGTTCATTTTTGAAAATGATTTTTAAGTATTCTGCTTGTAGTGTTGATATTTTTTTCTTTTTATTATTAAAGGATTTTCTTGAATTTTTCATGGGGTTTACATTTACTAAATAATTACATCTTAAAAGTTTGTGATCGCTGGGATAAGTGGTATTAATAACTTGCAAGTTTTGCACTCTTTTATTATTATTTTTGGTGATGAAAAAATCTATCTCGTTTCGGGTTACGTCGTCGGGAGATCTCCAAGTCCACCTCTGTTTTGGCTTCTTTTTAAAGTGAGAATTCCATATGTAGAGCTGATTCTCCCTACAAAATTCTATAAGTCTTGAGCCTCTTTCGTTTCTGGTGCCATATCCCCACGGGCCCATTACACATTTGTCTTCAGCTAATGGCTGTCCGATTTTAGCATTAAAATCGCCAAAAATAATAGGATCTTTACAGTTCTCTACGGCTCTCATTAGGTCCAAATATGTTTTCTCTATTTCTTCGAGAGGGGCTCTGCCTGTGGGGAAATAAACTTGGATTAGGTTTAGCGCATCACTCTTATTTTTGTCTCCCACTGTGAGACTTAATCTTGCAACTCTATCGGAAATTGGTTTAAAATCAATTATATTTTCTTTTAGACTCTTTTTCACCATAAATCCTATGCCATTCGTTCCATTTTTCTCACCATGCCACATAAAAATATAGTTTTCTTTTTCTATAATTTGAGAGCCATCCTTTTTTACTTCCGAAAGCCCAAGGATGTCCCAGTTAATTTTATTTATCGCATTATTTAATAGGTGTGATCTGTGCTCATCTACCAAACTCCTTACATTAAGAGAGCATATTTCAAGATGGTTTTGCTTTTTTCTATTTTGGATGAAGGGTTTTGGTCTATTACTCCCGCGGGGACCAACCGTACTGGGAGAGAAATTCTTATTACTTTGGTTTTCTATGTGTAGTTTTTTGTCTTGCTTGATATTTTCATTTCTTGTTTCTATATTATTTCTATGTATTAATTGATTCATATGTAGTGGGTTCTGAGTTATTTGCTATTGAGTATGTTGAGTATCGACTCCTTCCGATTGATAGCTGACGTCAACTTTATCTTGCGTTACTAAAAATGATTTAATGGTCTTGTTTTTCTTTTTGAGTGGTTTTTCTGTGATTTCTTTTCCCGTGGTTTGTTGTGATGGTGATATTGATAGATTTCGTTTTGGGTTTCGTCGTTGGTCAACATTTTTAACATTCAGTATTACTATTTTATCATATTTAAGTACGGCATTGTTACCCTTCTCTATCTCCTTTTTCAGTTCTTCACGCAATTCTTTTCTTTTTTCTAAAACTTGGGGTGGGAAATCTTCCTTTATATAGTAAGTAGAATTTTCCAGTCTCTTCTTATTTTTCATTATCTCAATTTTTTTCCCCATGGTAGTAAAAGTTACTGCTACAGGTCTTATTGTGCCTTTTCTGGTGCCTATTCTCCGGATTGTATCTATATTGTGATCTTCACAATCAATCTTTATCTCACTTTTAATAATTTCAATCACCCTTTGTTCTAGACTTCGGTAAGATTGGTAATTCTCTTCAATTCCAAAGAAAATTAAATTTTTCCTTCTTATATGTCTGTCTAGGTTATTCAGGCGCTTTTCTTGGACTTCTACTATACTTTCTAATTTTTTGTTTTTATTTTCTAGGAGTGTAAATTTGCTATTTATGTTATCATTTATGGCTCGTTTAATGTTTTCTTCCATGTTTTTTATTTTTTCTTTTTGTTCAGAAATGTCCAATTGTATTTGTTTTAATATTATTTTTAGCTCTTCCATTTTTGGAGTATATAGTTAGTGCCTGGTTTAATTTTAGGTATTTAATCAATGATTCTATTAGCGCCCTCTATTAACAAAGTTTGGTTTTGTTCAGCGACCTCTGTTGACGAGTAGTTGTAACTATGAAGTGATCTATTATTACATTGATTATGTTTTAACTGTTGTTACTATCGGTCGTAAGATGGAGCCTCTTCTCAGAATATCTTTAATTTTATGATTTAATATATATTTTAATATAAACGTTTTTTATTTCTCTATTTTGGAACTTATTAGTTAGCTTCCAAAAACTTACTCAGCACAAACTTGATTAATATCAATCCTGATAGGTTCTCACTTTTATTATAACGATAGATCGTCTTTTGTAGAATCACTTCACAATTTCATCACCAGAGAGATAATTCCCTCTGAAACTTCGTGAAAACACTTCCAGCACTGAATCAATATAAATACTATTCAAATTAAACTATTAAACTTAAAAACTGCCCATATAAGTATTTTAATAACTAATTTCTGTTAGGAGACGATGATGCTACCACAAACTACCCACAGATTCTCCAAAGAGTTATTCTATTCTATTATTTCCCGGAGGGAAATAATAGAATAGAATAACTCTTTATTGCAAATCAAACACAAATTTACAAAAATAATAATATGATCATACAGTTTACAGTGAGGTACAATTGGCGGTCTTATCGCTAGAAGCGATCTCTTCCAGACAACCTTTGGCCAATAATGTATGACGTTTATTTTAATTTAAATATTTGGTAGAAGGATATGGGTGAATGGTAGGTAGTTGTCATCTGCTTCGCATTTATATTAATTAGGATTAATTTAGACTAACACTTGAGGTAGGTAGTACTTTGGTTTTCTAAAATCAATTATGTGGTTAATTCATCAAGGTTTCATCAAGACAAAGCATCGTAGAGATAACCACATTGCTAAGTCATGTGACAGAGTAATCAAATAAAAATGGCAGCAGGCCTACCGCATAGTCAGGGCCGTCTTAAACTAGGTTGGGGCCCTTGGGCACACAAGAATTGGGGGCCCTTTTGGAACGTTAAAATGCGAATTATAATAACATTTTTTACTAATAAGTATGAGTATGACCACTTATTACAGGTAATCTCATAGAGGTATTATATCTCTATGGGTAATTTAATATAGTATGATATAATATGCCATTAAAGATATTGTATTTTTTTTTTATTTTACTTTATTTGCGAATATAGGTATTTGACATATTAGATGTTACAACATTTGTTTAGACCATGCTATATTCCACCATCTGTGACATGCAAATTTCTTAAAAATTTTAACAAATCAGAATTTAAAATTATATTATTTTTATATAAAACAAATAATATAATCGTTGGAAAAAATTGTAAACTTAAATAAAAAAATACATTGGTAAAATAAATAAAATCCATACACTTAACAAATCAAATCAAAATGTAATGCTGCTGGTTTTTAAAACGTTTATATTAGCTTCACCTGTATGTATGTATGGTATGTTAGTGTGAATGTAACCGACTTCTTTAAACTCGATTTTACATACATACATACATGTACTCGTCGTTAATTCACATAGGGGTGGGCAGTGGCTATTGATCGCCACTTCGTACGATCCTGGCAAACCTCTCTAGCTTCGTCTGCATCCATCAATCTTTTCATACATGCTCTTTTATTCTTCATACTTCGGACGCCTGCCTTTTTGAGCACACTCTCAATTTGGTCCAAGTGTGTCCTCCGTGGCCGTCCTCTGCTATCATTACTTTCTATAGATACCTTTTACCAATTTCCTATCATCCATCCTCTCGATGTTCCCAAACCATCTCAACATTCCTTTTTTCAATCTTACTTACAATATCATCTTTAACACCGCATCTTTCACGAATCACGTCATTCCTTACACGATCACAAAACCTTACATTACAAACTTTTCTGAGGGACCTTATATCTACTGCATTCACTCTGCTTTCATGCTTCATCTGCCACACCCAACATTCACTGCCATACATAAGCGTAGGAACAAGAACAGCATCATGCACAGCCATACGGGCCTTTTCGGACACCGATTGACTAGACATTAGACTGTCCAGTGCTCCATTAATCGCATTACCCTTTTTCACCCTTCTCTCGATATCTTCAACACACTTTCCATCTCTAGTAAACACACATCCCAGATTGGAAACCCTCGATTTTGACCCAATTTAAACGGACCTACTTCGGATTTTTTCGTCTTTCGAGCAACCCACGGTTTTCCAAGATTTTCACCGTATATTAGGAAATATTTTTTTGTTACATATACATATACGTACGGCTATAAATTCCTAGAAGGGGTAGCCAGAGCCAAGGAATTAAAAATTCCTTAGCCACTTTTGGAAATTTTAGTGGGGAAAAGATGGTAAAATGAAGGTTATTGGTGATGGGTCTCCAACCGCATCGCTCAAAAATTCCTTAAAGGCCCCAAAACCGTTAGTCGCCTCTTACGTACACCCACCGGAAGAAATGGGGTAGTGCTATTCTAAGCCGACACTACACAACTTTGTTTTTTAGTCAAACTATATTTATTTGGTGACGATTACGATAACGACTTCTTTCTGGATTTCTGTTGACTAAAATCTTCTAATCGATATAATGGCGTAGTATATGCCTTGTAAATACCTTCTAATAAGACCACTAATTGTAATGTGCCCGACAAAAATGTTTTGAGAATAAATGTGTGAGAGTAATTGTCGGTCCTTCGGGGCCCCCCTGGGATTGGGGCCCTGGGCCAGTGCCCCGTGTGCCCTTATGGTAAAGACGGTACTGCGCATAGTGCACTGTCCAATCAAAACGTGGGGACTCTGACCACAAGGTGTACAAAATGTCACGTGATGTTCTGAAGTATCAGTACCTATGTCACTCTTTTAGAGAGATCGTGCACATTGAATGTTAGAGTTATGATAGTGACATCCATATTTAAAAAACGGCAAACAAGCCACGCGCAGAGTAGCATTTTGTAGTAACTGAACATATTTAGCCAAACATACATACATATACTCACACTATTAGTTCCTGCATGGGTAGGCAGAGACTGTTGATTTGAATAGCATAAGCTGACAAAGGTTATGGGTTTGTTTAAATGATTTTTGGAATAATTACTTTAATCACTTTATTTGATTATCTTCAACTTAGAAAAGTGGTTAGTAAATTTAGGATAGATAAAACATCTTAATCTCACCATATAAAAATCTATTTCTGTCATGATGACCACACCATTTTTGTCACCAGAGAACAATCGCATCCCATTCTTAGACCACTCCAGTGCTGTTATTTTACTCTTGTGCATATCTCCTATTGTATATCTGTGAACAAAACATACCGAGATTATGGTTTGTATAGGTAAAGAGCTTTATAAAAGAATTGAAAAAAAAACAGCAATACAAAAATGTTATTAGTTTTCTCGTATGAAAGTACATAATCAATACTACAAGTAATTTCAGTTATTATCACTCAAATTTTGACTAAATGTGGGACAAAGAGAGTCTTTACCAAAAGGGTTACTTTGTTTAAGTACTGTATTTTCCACGTTTCATGAGTGTAAGACCGTGGACTAGATCACACAGTGCCCTCTCAACAATAAAATTTATAATATGTGTATATGGTGACATAAGCATATTAATATCCAATAAATGTGACAAGATACTGTGTCAATAAACCCAATTAGTTATTTAACAACAGCTTAACAAACTTATAACAAAGGCTTAGGAACAATTTGGTGTAGTGAAGCAGAAAGAACTCAACCCACACTTTCGCCGGAATTGATTTCAGTATATCATTGTTGATGGTTGAATCTATGAAGTAGTGAATACTATACTTATAAAAAGTGCTCTCAAACTATTTATTTTAAATACCAAACCTACACCGACAGTACAGAAAAGGCACTTTATGCCTTTATTTGTATCTTGTAATGGATTTTTTGTGGATTGAGTCTTTTCTACTTAACTATGTCTAATTTAAGGAACAAAAACTAAACTTTCCAATTTATTATATACTAGTGACCCGCCCCGGCTTCGCACGGGTGCAATACAAAATATACCTACTACAGAATGTCCGTATACACAACGTTCACAGCTTTTTTGTCATTAGCCAATACAAACATGTTTTGCTTAGACGTTACTCTTGACAGCGCGACATATAATTGGCCATGTGAAAAACACTCAACACTCAAGTTAGTTTTAGTAAAGAATAAAAATGGTTATGCTGGGTTATCCCTAAGAGACAGACATATACCATCGCGGACTTTTTTGTTGAACTTTTTAAGGTGAACAATACTGTAGTACATTATTTTGGTCTATCTCGTAGGGTTCAGCCAGCGTTTGCAATATAAGCGCAAAAAACGTGCTTATTTACGACATCACATTAGAAACCTTTAAATTTATCAGTGTTTCTCTACTATATTATGCATTTATTATACATACAAACCTTCCTTAAGAATCACTCTATCTATAAAAAAAAACCGCATCAAAATCCGTTGCGTAGTTTTAAAGATCTAAGCATACATACGGACATACAGCGAAAGCGACTTTGTTTTATACTATGTATTGATCCAGGAGGCCTAGCATAAGCACTATTTTATTGCTAGGATATTGGTTAGTATGAGATGACAGTATACAATACTATGTTAGTGCAAAAGAGATGGCTGTTTTATACCACGCAATATCTAGTTATTAAAAGGTTGCTTGTACTAGCTATGCAGAATGCACAATTCTTTTGCCACTTATTAAAGTAGAAATATTAAATTATATTTCCAATCTGAAGCAATAGCAACCCCTTTTTGAGATTTACATATAATAGTTGTGAGATATTATCTATGTTGGTATACAGAGCACATGATTTTTTCAATATAGAAAATTAATCAAAGATGAGCCAGTCACATAAAATTTCATCAATAAAGAATATTAGAAATACCTTTCAACTTTAGGTTCCACTTTTCTCTTCAAGTTCTCAGGAATGTTATCAGGATGTTCCTTTGGTATTTGGAAGACTGAAACTAGACCAGCGCTGTTGCCAGCTCCCACCATAAAGTCCACAGTATTGGCTATCTTCACACATGTTATTTGTGTTGTAGATGACTGCAAATATAATAAATTATGAAGAAAAAATACTTCACTTTACTCATGTTGAAACATTAATAGTTTGTTTCCTTGATATCGCTATTCCAGCATCTATTGGTACAATTTGTAAAAATATAACAGCATTAAATAGAACATTGATCAAAGGATGAAATACTTGATATTAAAATGCTTAAACTAATATAAAAAGTGCATCAGTAAATAATGTTACACACTTGGGTTTTCTTTTAGTTCATTTTTTTTTGTGACTGTACTGGGTAAGCATTTAAAGTAATACAAATCTACTGGATAACAAAGTCAAACTTACAACTCAAGTATTAACTTTACATATCAATGCACAGCAAACAAAAGTTACATATTACAAGATAACATACAGTAAGTCAACTGCTGTTGCTTGTTATATTAGAATAAGTTAAGAAATATACACTCAAGGTCAACATTGCTTTGTGCAATCATATTTTGAACTTCACTTTCAGCAATGTTAAGTAACTATACTAACCCACTTTCACTTGTCCAGTACTAATGGACTATGTGCATAAGCAAACTTTACGATGGTATGGATATACTATTAATGTAAATGTAAACAATAATGTTGTATTTCAAAGAATAAGACTGGGTTATCAGTTAATACTGTTAGCAGTCTAATGACACAATATAATAAAACATAAACAAACGAACAAGATAACGATTATCATACCTCACAACGTAGCCTTTCAACTGAACCTTTTTTACGGTCGTACCAGTACACCACTCCCACATTAGTGCCCAGTGCTATGAACTCGTTTACAACATCGATGCATGTAAGGAATAATTCATTAGAAAACAATCCCGTTTGAACTCGAGATGGAATTAAACTCAACATATGGGTACATGGTGCCCATTCGCGCACATATCCATCTTCTTCGCTGCCTCTTACCTCCATTGTTGAGAACTAAATACTTTACTTTCTACCATATAATACTGATAACCATTTTTAGACAAGGTAAATGCACTATTACATTAAGTTTTCCTTAAAACTACGTGATAACAAAAATCGCGTCCACTTTTGTTCGAAACCACCACAGCTGTACAAAAATAAAAATATAATCTATCTGACAGCTAGAGATGTGCATAAAATTAACGGAACGGTTTTATTTTATTGACAGGTAGGGATCGACGGCAAAATAAAGATGCATGCAATGCAACTAGTGATCCAAAATTGGCCTAGACCTCGCTTTTATAACATACCCTTTTTATATTATAAATCGATAAAGGACATCAAACTAAACAACTTTGCCCATGGAATGCCTATCTAAAATATTGTAATTTTCAAAATATAATAATAATTAAAAATTGTCGTACCTAGTTCAAACTGAGAATGTATACAATGAGATTCCTTGCTTCAGTGAAAATAAAAAATAAAAAAAAAACATTTGATCTATGGTGTAAACAAAAACATAACCTCTTTTGGTATTTTCCAGTTCAATCGCTCGCTTACCGGTTTATTTTCATGATATTATTTTTCAACGACGATCAATACAACTGGAAAATACAGAAAGAAGTTATATTTTTGTTTACAGAGCGAAAAGCATATATCAAATGTTTTTTTTTTATTTTTTATTTTCACTGAAGCAAGGAATCTCATTGTATACATTCTCAGTTTGAACTAGGTACGACAATTTTTAATTATTATTATATTTTGAAAATTACAATATTTTAGATAGGCATTCCATAGGCAAAGTTGTTGAGTTTGATGTCCTTTATCGATTTATAATATAAAAAGGGTATGTTAAAAAAGCGAGGTCTAGGCCAATTGTTTTTGTTTTGATTTTTCACTTGGAGGCTGCTCCAATAGTTAAACTATTGTATATTTACCAATAATTCTGGTATATTGCACATTCTAAGACGACTTTACTCAGTTAACATCTACTTGGATATATTTAAGCCCGATTGAAATGACGCTTCGAGTACTACACTGTATAAGTGTAAAAGTGGATTTAGTTATTGTGTGTCATTGATATTGATAACGCTTGTCAGTGCCCTGGTACTGATCTAAATATTGATTTAGTTGGCATTTGCCAGCTTGCCACTTGTCAACTTCCTGTCAAATCAAATGAGCCAGTCAGCGATTATCGTCAGCAGTTTCGAAAATACTTAATTTTTAATTTTTAGTGCTATACTTTAAAAGTAAATATGGCTGATACAGCTACAGAAGTTCCTGTGGTGGAAAATATAATAGAATCATTTACAAATGGTACAACAAAACCACCCTCAAGTATTGAGGGAGTAGCAATAGCCTATTTGAGTTTAGTGGTTATGGCTATTTTGCCTATATTTTTCGGATCCTTTAGGTCTGTAAAATACTTAAGTGAACAAAAGGTAAGTCATTTCATATATATCAGTAATATTAACCATATCTTAGAAATCTGATGTGTATTTACGTCAAACTTATAAGTACGTGTACTTTTTTCACTGTCCGAATTTAGTGACTCAAACCTCGGTTTATCTATTTGATATAAATTGCGAGATATATTATAAAAAATAAATTAATTTGCCTATTTCGATTTGGCTTGGTCCCGAAAAATATTAACAACCATGAAATATGGCTTTCTGTATGGTTTGAAATGTTCTACTATTTATTATGAAGATGTAATATTTTTGTCAGTACCTTATCATTGTTGACTTTGTTAATAGAGAAATGAACATACCACAGTATTTTCTACACAGTTAAGAAATCTGATAAACAACTAACACAAACCTATGAAAGGACAAAGCAAAATTCTGAATATCATATTTGAACCAGTAGAGTGATGCTATGTGCAACTTAAAGAACTACTAGAAAACTGTTTCTAACTTTAGATTTAAATATAACGATGCTTTTGCTATGTATCATTTTATATCAAAGATAAAAACTATAACCAGGCTATTTATATAAATTTATTTCTGCACTCAAAGCTATTATTAGGCAGCAGAAAGTTATTTTCTGTTTTAAATGTTGAGTACTCATTTTTAATAATTATTTGGATATAGTTAAACAAAGAGGACTAATCCCACACTTTCACTGAATTACATACATATGCTCATGGCTAAAATTCCATAGAAGAGGTAGCCAGTGCCTCAAAACCAATAATTCATCAGCTACTTTTGGAACTTGAGTGGGGATAAGATAGAAGCTGAGGGTTGAGTTTATGAAGTGATGACAACTCAACTTATAAAAAGAGCACACTAACTGTTTATTTATCAACAACCCAACCTAATCCAAAGTATGAAAGAGCACTAAAATTCAAACTTTTAATACTCATATCTCAAAATTACCTTTTTGTGAGTTGAGTTCATTCTGCTTAACTATGTCTACTTCATCAATAAAATCCTACTTGCTTAGGAAGTAACAAATTTAACATAGGCTATATCAAACTAAATGTGTTAAGGTGTCTGAGAAACCTTTGATGTGTTGAGCTGGGGTTAGTCCACTAGTTATAAACCCAAAATCAAGAATATAGGTAGTTCCTTCCCTAAACTTAGTATAATAATAATGTACATTAGAACATGTGAAACGAATACAGCAGCATTAGTTATAAAACTGTGTCGCAGCTGTAAACGCCATCCTCCATTTTACGGGTTAGTACCATACTGGTACTCTTAATTCCAGTTAAGAATTACAGTGGTTGCCTTAAATTATTTTATTTGTTTTATATTTATTACTTATTCTAAACCTAACCTAACCTGGAGCCATTAAATATATGTGAATACTACTATACTAGTGTATGTGGTAGTGTATGGATTTGTGTAAAATGTTAATTATGTGTGAGTATGTGTGCTATGTTTGTGTGTGTGTGTGTGTGTATATATATATATAAATGTGGTTGTATGTGAAATTGTTGGGTTATCAGTGTACTAGTAGATTAGTAGTTTGGTTTCCGCACATAGCTCCCTAATGGAACTTTTTTACGTGGGCCCTGGCCGTCTCACTCAATCACCCTAACTCTGTCCAAAATCTTTCGAGTTGTCCTAAGTCTTTTAAAAAGTTTTTTGTACTACCTGTTCTTGTCCTATCTTTTGAGTACGGGCTGTTTAGAGCCTGGCACTCAAACATGACGTGATTTACTGTCTCCTCGGCCTCCATGCATGCTCTGCACAGAGGGCTATCCGTTATACCGATGTTGTGAAAGTGTTTGTTCAATGAGCAGTGACCAGTGATGATTCCTGTTATCATTCTTAGGCTTCTCCTGTTTAGTTAAAGTAGTCGTCTTGTTAGTCTTTTATCTATGTCCGGCATCGCTTCTTTTGACTGGCGGCATTCAGTCAATTCACGCCAGAGAATTCAGTGTACTATATTGAGTAAACCTTCTATGTCATCGTATGTCTTCTGCATTAGCCATTCCAATAACAATGATTTTACTTTGCTTATCGTTTCGGGATAAAGTTTTAATACCTTATTAACTTTATTATAAATAAAGGGACTTAAAAAGATAAATTGATATTTTGTCAATGCTGCTTTGAGTCTGACAGACGGACAAACTATGTCAGATCTTCTTACAGTTTTACAAAAATTATCATCATACGTTAATGACTTGAAATTTAATGAAAGTAAATATTTAATTAAATTTAACCCAATCACTATCTCTATAAACTACATGATTATATTGTAAGTAGGTAGGTAGGTATTATAATGTTAATAGTTAAGGTAAAAATATTTATAATAATTATTTATTTGGTGTATAAATTATGTTGATTATAGTAGTAATTGTCATTAGTTTGCTCCTTGTGCACTGTACTTCTCACATTGGATGTTCTCTAGGCATACAGCTACCATAGATAGGATTTTTAAAAATAATCATTTTATTATTGTTTTTGTTACAACTAGTATCAAAACTAATAAGGACATAATTTCATAAGAGAATATGAAAAGTCTTATATTTTGGCTTTGGTCTCATTTAATGTTTTTGAAATTAATATGGTCCACCATATTAATAATGTGTTCTACTTATTAATCGTTAATCTGAGGAATCCATCCAACTGGGTTTTTGTATATAAAGTTTCTTTAAAAATTAATAATGTGTGATGTGCTGACAAAGGAGGATGGGCACAAATGTGTGGCACCTGGTCCCAGCACCAATCAGGATGAGTGATACGTCGTTGGAAAGAATATTTTTTGTACAATAAAAATAATTAAAGCGCTTGTCCTAGATTGCTGACGTTTTTGAGAAAGATTGCTTTAATGAATTTTTTTTTGACAAGACTGTCATGTTTATTTCATGTTTTTGATACATTTTTTATTTAATTATGACAATGTATTGCAATCTCTGACAGTTTTTACAATGTCGCTTCAGCATTGAGATGTTTTAAGTATAACATAATTACTAAGTTACACCAGAAACATGAATTATCATAATTTCACATAATTAACGAAATCAAGATTTTCTAAAAACTGTACATCAAAATCGGCAGCTCTAACAAGATTGCTCCAATAGTCTTTTTTTTTCTACACTAACAGGGCTTTAGAATGATATATGATTCAACTTGATTGAGAGACATTCAACATGAGGACCAAAATGCCCATCCTCCTTTAATAATTAAATAAATAATTGTGAGGACAGATAAACAGTCTCCAGATAAGAACTACAGAGCATAGCCTTACCATTATTTCCTACGCTCAGTATTACCCCTCTAGAGCAGTAATGATTAAATTCTTTAAAGTAGAAACCAACAAACTTTGGGTTATGCTGAACACGAAATTTAGTAAGCAAAACTTTATCCAGAAACATCAAAAATTCATCATTTTTAAAAGTAAATAGTTTGACCTTCTGGTATTAGTTGTTAAATTGTTTTTCGTCACAGCATAACCTTTATTACTTTAATTTGGTACAATATCAAATAATAATATGTCAAATATCATTATTAATGGCAATCAATTAATCCTATAGATATCAAATCATACAATTTGCAGTAAATGAATGGAGTTTCAATATATATTAAATATTTTGAATTCATAAACTATTTTCAATAGGTACTATTGTAACGCATTTTATTGTATACCTAATGAATTAAACATTGTATATGCACAACCTTGAGAGAATTCATGCGAGTAATACGTATGCGTAAAATTACGTAGCAATTTGAGTGAAATAAATTAATATTTACGACACTGAGCTCAAACCAAGCTAACTTAATATGAGTATTTTATAAATACATTTATATAAATTCAAACAATGTTCTCTTTATAACCAATAAGTGTCAGAAAAATCATACTCTTACTCATCCGTGAGCATCGATTTCGTAAAAAGGCGTACAAAGTCTTAGCTTCACGTAGTAATGTATAGTTTCTGGGCTAATATAACAGGAACAGAGGTAGCCAGAGATTCTAAATTAGCAACTCCTCAGTCAAGTCATCTTAAAGAGAAAATGTTTTAGTGTTATTATAACACTACCCAGAAAATATTTTAAAAAATGAAGAAAATATAACCATTTAACACGTTAAAATTGTCCCCAGAAATCAGGCGAGCGCGCGGAGACGATGTCCAACAAAGACGCGCTGATGTTTCCTCTGATCGCCTCCTGCGCGCTTTTTGGCCTCTACATCTTCTTCCAGATCTTCTCCAAGGAGTACATCAACCTGCTCGTCACCGGCTACTTCTTCTTCTTGGGAGTGCTGGCGCTTAGTCATTTGTTGAGGTTAGACATGTTTGGAATTGCAAATGCACTTAAACACTCACAGCTATAAATTCCTAGAAGGCCATAGATAGCCAAAGCTTCCGAATAAGAAATTCTTCAGCCACTTTTGGAAGTTGAGTCTGAAAAAGATAGTAAATTATAAAATGTTGGATGGGTCTCCTACCACATTTCCCAGCAAACACTTCAAATAAACCGAATGTCACCACTGTGGAAACAGCAAAGATATAATGGCCTGTACACCCTGCTGTGTTCCAACTTATAATTTGTATTTATACTTTTGCTGGAACAACATTTAGATTCTGCGATGTAGGATCATAAAACGCTGCCATGTGCGATTGAGTCCACTGTAGTGTGCACTGTATCAACTCCAGTAGGCCCAATACACTTATTCTCTTCGTATGATACCCAAGAGGAAAAATGGATTATCGGTATTTTACCCCAAAACTCAGTTTGATCTATTTTCGGCCACCAACGAAAATCAAGTGCATAGTTGCTTGTAATAATATGAGGTCGTGGGTTTGTTCCCCACACATTTATATGATGAATATTAATATTTGCTTCCTGATTGTTATTTAAATGTGCAATCTAATTAAATAAATCATCTAATTACTTTTTTTTTTTTTATGTAGCCTTTACTATAGTGTCCCACTGCTGGGCAAAGGCCTCCCCCTGTTGAGTCCACACGTCCCGGCTCTGTGCCACCACCACCTGTGCTAATTAATATAGTATACAATTATTTGCATTAAATTTAGGTCTTAGCTGATCTGTGTACAATATGCTTACATACATGCTTTAAATATATATATATTTCCCCAGTCCCGTGATCTCAGTGGTGGTCCCCGCGTCCATCCCCAACGTGACGTACCACATCCACTTCACGCGAGGAGAGCGCGACCAGAAGACAGACATCATTAACTACAAGTTCACCTCCTATGACGTCATCTGTCTCATCATCTCCCTCATACTGGGCGCTTGGTATCTACTTAAGAAGGTAAGAATTTTGTTTGGGGTTAGTGTGTTAGAGCGTTTAAGTATCGGGTTTGAGTCTCGAAATACACTCCCAAGTCCAATTTGAGATATCCTTGTTCAAATCAAATCGTTTTATTTGCATGAATGTGGTACTTTGGTTAGGATATTGCAGGCATATTCATTATTGTAGCATTCAAAAAAAAAAAGAAAAAAAAACTTCTTTATTTACTAAAAATACAAATTTACAATTTAAGTTTACATTTGCCCTCGCACTAGGCTAAGCCTGTATCGCGAGGACCAATTTTAATTCATAAATTTTCTTATTTGCGCGCAATTTTCCAATATGCATTGCATTGCACATAATATCAGCACAATTATTTTACCAATCTTTTCTATATTTATACTATTCTCCCTTGTTTTCATCTAAGAAATGACCCTTTTAATTCTAAGTCCATTTCCGCCAAAATGGTTGCATGATATTAGTGTTGATTTCTTAGCTTAATTTTCTACGTATCTTAATTTTTTGGTAATATTTTTAATACTGAATACGTTTGGAACAATAAAAACTACGGGCATAATCCCTATTGTCATGTAACAATCAAGTTTCTATTAAAATGAAAAGTTATTGTAATATTGACACGCCTTTTGTTCCAAAATATAGAACTAACCGAAATTTTATTTAATCGTTAAATCTTACGCTGATAGAGAGATGGTAGCTAATGAGTGTTACTAAGCAATTTGAATTTAAGGTTTAACCAGTAGAACTCCAATAAAAGTAGGACTAAATCAACCTCATTCCATTAATAAATTTGCTATAGCGATAATGATATTTTGATAAAAAAGCAATTTAAATAATTTGCCATTTGTGGTCGCGTTAGTGAGGTATGTTTTAAATTGGAAGCGGTTGTTTCGAATTGGTAGGTCGGCTTAGATTAGCACTGACACATTTCTTCTCGGGGGTGGCGTGCGAGGCGACGTAGGGTATTGGATTTGGACTTTTTAAGTGATTTTTGGGCGATACGGTTGGAGACCCATTACTAAAAACATTCATTTTACGATCTTTTCCCCACTGAACTTCTAAAAGAGGCTGAAGAATTTTCTGATTCTCAAGCTCTAGCCACCCCACTTTTAGGGATGTAAAGCCGTGAGAATGTATGTTTCACAACGAAACTTCCTACAATGCCTAACATATAAAGTTTAGTATATCACATTAAATATCAGCCCATCCATATTTCGCCAGCACTGGATCGCCAACAACCTGTTCGGCATCGCGTTCGCCATCAACGGCGTGGAGCTGCTGCACCTGAACAACGTGGTGACGGGCTGCATCCTGCTGTGCGGCCTGTTCCTGTACGACATCTTCTGGGTGTTCGGCACCAACGTCATGGTCACCGTCGCCAAGTCCTTCGAGGCGCCGATTAAATGTAAGTTAATACGCACCTGCTGTTTGCCTTCTAAACTACTAGCTTAATTTCATCTCTTTCTAGCTTCCTAAGTTTAAAACGTACACTTGTGGTAGCACGTTTGTCATTTTAAAAGAAAATCTTGTGGTCTAAACAGCTATCTCTTTCACACTTCCAAAATACGTATGTCTTTATCTCATTTTAACTGACGAATTTGCGATAGTATAACAAGCGCGCTACGACCTCTCGTTTTATTACGTTTTTGGGTAATGTCGTAAATTATAAGAGGCCTGAATTAGATAGCCTGGTGAATGTGTTTTAAATCATATGGGGGCCAAATTAGATAGCTATACTGTTGATTTGACTAGACCGTGTATTAATGTGATGAGACAATCTAGAGTCGCATATATTAATTTATTAAGGTTGTTAACGATGGGTGAAAAAATCGTGTACTTGAGTGTGTTACTCAAGTAAACATGTCACAGAGGCAAAAACTGGATTGTCTATATGACTTGAAAGATAAGAATTTCTGCCTCCCCAATGTTCCATACTTAGCATGCTTTTTCATACTTTTCTTTTCACTCGAGGTGAAAATAATTATGTAAATATAGCTACACAGAAGTGAATTAACTTCATAAAACACATTAGTTATTCAATAACATAACATAAACGTTCACGCCGAATATCCCCGAAGGGGTTGGCAGAGGTACTAATACTTCTGAACATCACGTGACTTTGTCACCTGGTGTTCAGAGTACCCACGTTTTGCATGGACAGTGTACTCACGTGATAGGGGGCAGGCCTATCGCCGTTTTGTACGAATACACTGTCACATGACTAAGTACAACTCAGTCATGTGGGTTTCCTCACGATGTTTTCCCTCACCGTTAACAACCATGATAAATTAACCACACATATGTCTTTTAGAAAAGACAAATTGGTGTAGGCCCGACCCAGGATTTGAACACTAGTCGTTTGCACGATAACCGAGTGTTCTATCCACTGGGCTATCACGGTTGATTTATTTATTTTGTTTATTCAACTGTCTAATATATTTTTATATTTACAGTGGTGTTCCCTCAAGATCTTCTAGTGAACGGATTCAGTGCTTCCAATTTCGCCATGTTGGGATTAGGAGATATTGTTGTTCCTGGTAAGATCAGTTTATTATTCATTTTAGTGCAGATACTACATACAATATTGATTCAGAATGATTTATAAGGCCATCCAAATTCCCAACGGGTTAAATATAAAGAAGTAAAAGATGCAGAATTACAGTTCCGAACATTCGTCTCATAAAATACCGCACCCGCCTAACAAAGCTGTTGTGTACTTAAGATTATGGTCCTGTGTTACTTTTCTGGGAAACTTTTTTATAATTGGATATAAATCGGTATTTTTCAGGGAAACCATTCTCCGGCTAATTTACATTGAAATCTCTCAGGACCAATGTAATTGTAACATTTATTCTTTATCTCAGAAGAACTAAAATTTTTTTGAGTATATGACACCGATTCGAAAAGTTGGATAGATCTACTTTTGATATAAATATACTAAAACCTCGTCTGTTGATAAAAATCACGACTATTATAGGCAGCTAAAGAGCTTTCAAATTGGAAATTGAAGAATCCTTATTACTACAACCTAACCCCCCCTCCCCAGGTATATTCATAGCGCTCCTCCTCCGCTTCGACAAGTCGCGGTCCAAGCACTCGGAGCTGTACTTCCGCGCCACGTTCCTGGCCTACGTGCTGGGGCTGCTGGCCACCATCGTGGTCATGCACGTGTGGAGACACGCGCAGCCGGCCTTGCTGTATCTGGTACCCGCTTGTTTGGCCACGCCACTACTGCTGGCCACGCTACGGGGAGACACCGCCGCCTTGTTTGCGTCAGTATATATTATTATACATATTACACTATCATGTTATATAACACTATAGTGGTGATACACGTGTGGAGACACGTGCAGCCAGCGTTGTTGCTACACAACCAGTTCTAGCAGTCGCTGTCAACTGCTCGAAGAAGTGATTGATGCCGGTGATCTTCTCGGCATGACGCATGGCACGCCTTATAGTTTCTTCATGGCTGTCTGTTCTCAGTAAAAAGTTAAAAAACAGCTTAAAGTTGGGGCGGCTAATTTTTTTTTCATTAAACTCCTCCATAAATAAGTGTGCTTTGATAGAAACCAAACCCTTAACCCTTTCCACGCCAAGAGTTTTAGTCAAAAACGTTCATCACACGCCACTGCAATAAACGCGGTTGATTTACTAGTGTTGGTCGATATTGTCGATAACTATCGATCAGTTATCGATAATATCGATATTATCGATAACTGGAGACGGCGGTGCTCCTGCCAAGCAATTAAATTCGTCATCTTCTCCCTAAAACAATAGTTGTAAATTACTCACAAAATTCTTATATTTTTAGTAACACGAAATAAAAAATAAAAATAAATTTGATAGGTAGTAAGTTTTTTTTTCTAAAGTTAATTTATCTTTATACCTAGGTATTAATTTCAATATTCCTATAAAAAAAATAATACAAACACTATATTGTATCAGAGCAGAGTAACTACACTAGATTGAGATTGAAAACACTATATTGTATTATAATTTTTAATAACTTACCTGTTGATTATGTATGAACACTTCATCACTTTCAAATTCAACATCATCAGTTCCTTCTAAAATCCTTATCAACTCCTCTGCAGTGGTCATATTTCAATAAATATTAATTTACAATAATAATAACTCAACTTAGCAACGCAAAGATGATAACCCAGTAAATAACATGATTTTGCAGGGTACTTCCATAATTTATCGATATCTCCTACCCTCATTGTACAGCACAAAAAAATAGTTCTAGAAATATCTATCGCCTCTGACGTCACTTCCGTGTCTGATATATCAGACGTTGGCGTACGAGACTGATGCATGATCGTGTCGCTATAGTGTTGTGACATACCATGAAATTTACTGGATTCGATACAAAACATAATTTGAAAATATATTAATTTCTCTGTGGTAAAACTTGGTAAAATAACGTCACACTAAAATTTTCTATGCCCAAAACAAAAACCTGTATAATTTTGACATTTTTAGACGTTTCTTTTTAGAGTTCCAGATTTCTGGCTTTGGCAGTAACATTGTAATGTAACATCACTAATGTCTGATATATCAGACATTGGCGCTGAGGGTTCAAATAAAAAAAGAGTCGGATTTAACTAATAAACACGGTTTTGTTTTTAATAATTTATTATTAAAATAACATTATAATACATTGTGAAATTGTTATTTTTGATTAACTAAAGTATAAACTGTCTGAAAATTTTATGCATATGTCGTCAGGTACTATAACGATAAGAAAAAATAGAGTTAAATTGGTAAGATTTATTTGTCTGATATATCAGACTTTGGCGGCGAGGGCACGAAACTTAAATGTCTAATATATCAGACTTTGGCGCTGAAAAGGATAAACAACCAATAGCTTACTCTGAGCTAGTGCAGAATTTTTTCGTGCTTTGTGAAATATAATCGTAAAAAAATAACTATCTTATCAATCAACATGAGCAATTGAGCATCATCCAACATTCCATTCAATACAAAAATAACTATTTAGAAAAGCAAAACAATAATGACAATATTTATTCTATGTTATAGGTATGAAGACCAACCAGCGATAGTGGAACCCACAGCGAGCAAGTCTAAGAAGAAAGAATGAAGAGTCAACCCTGGGTTATCTGCACAAACGTATTCTGAGCACACTTTTCTCATTTTGTATTGCGGCTTTTGAGATTATCAACTTAGTATGTCGGTTCAATCAAGAAATATAAGCTCACTAACCATTCTATTATGGTCTACAACTGGTCTTAAGTCTCGGTTGAACTCAACAAAGTAAGTTAATAATTAAAAGAATGACATTTTATATTTATAACTTTAATTCAGTGGTTGAGATCAGCTTTTATTGATTAAGAATTTGAAAGGATATGTTTTTTTTTTACAATTTATGTATTTAAGTTATTGCAAGGTTTATTTTGCAAATAAATGACATTTATTTAAAATGTATGAATGGCAGCAAAACTTATTCACCACAATAAAGGCGTACTAAAAAGCGAAAAAGCAGGGTAGTTTAAAAGGAAGCAAATTTTTATATTAAGAAATAAAGATTTGTAAATGTAGTTTTTGTTTATGAATATGCATTCCATTTAGTAAAGCTTATTAATCACAGAGTTTTCTGGGTAATAACTTGTCTCAAATCTCCTTTTTTATTGATTTTTACGGTCTCATCCGTTAAGCTTTTCATTTTTAATAGTGCAAAAAGTTATTAATAGTCCCTAAATAATTACGTTCATTAAGAACCGTTAAACTGGCCTCAGGCTATCCGATTTATCTTCATGTAACTGTACGTAAAATCCTTTCCTGCCTTTAAATCAAGTCTTTCTAATTTTCGACTTATTACAATCTAATTTACTTTTCATATAAATTCACTATTATTTACCTCATTATTGGAGTAACGAAACTAAATCTTCCTATGGATCTTAAGTCTTCTCGTGGAAACAATTGTAAATATGTAGTCATAAAGAATATAAAAAGTTTACTTTTGTGGTAATATCGGTATTCGTCGTACGTATGTATTATTTCGGTGGATTTCACTTGTAATTAAGTCATCAAGATACGGTGTTGTACAATATATAAATTAATATACAGATTGTGTAATATTTGTTTTTATTTAAATAAATTACTATACATTAAATTGCAAATTCAGCTTTAATTTACATTTCTATTTACAAAACCTAGTCCCTCACATTGTATAAAGTTTGACTCGCCGTCAGGTATCACGGTGAAAGGAACCTGCAAAAGACCAATATTGAATAAAATGCCAACCAACCAATAAGAATAAAAGCCTCAAAGGTATAATTTATGAATCGAGAATATTTTACGAAAACATGTCTACAGATCCACAATCTTATCTTGGCCGGTAAGGGCGTCGCTGTCATCGATATTAGTATTGCCAGTAAATAACAATTAACCATTATAAGGGAAATAATTTTACATCATACAGGCTAATTTATGTAGTACAGTATTGAAATGTCTTAATAAAACAAATTATATAATATTTATTTTATTAATAACTAGTTGCTATGTAGTGTCGGTTTAAAAACAACAATGGCACAGAAAAAATAATTCTAAACATCAGATATCGTTTGGGTCATTCATTTTGCTGGGTCAGTGAATTTATGGGCACTTTTGTATTGCTGTTAACAGCCTTGTAACATATAACATAACATAAACGTTCACGCCGAATAACCCCGAAGGGGTTTGGCAGAGGTACTAATACTTCTGAACATCACGTGACTTTGTCACCTGGTATTCAGAGTACCCACGTTTGGCATGGACAGTGTACTCACGTGATAGGGGGCAGGCCTATCGCTGTTTTGTACGAATACATTGTCACACGACTAAGCACAACTCAGCCATGTGGGTTTCCTCATGATTTTTTCCCTCACCGGTAACAACCGTGATAAATTAACCACAAATATGTCTTTAGAAAAGACAAATTGGTGTAGGCCCGATCCGGGATATGAACACTAGTCGCTTGCACGTTAACCGGTGTTCTACCCATTAAGCTATCACGTCGTATTTGTCTTGTATTTTTATATATATGTCAGACAGTTATGACTAAAGAAATGACACATTGGTACATCCCCGCATTAGGATTAGAACCCACGCATCAGTGTATACGAAGTGAAATCTTATTCGGGAGCATTTCCCCACTTCCCGTAACCCGCACTGCTATAGTCATGCGCGCACAACTTTTCGGACGGTGTTAGCCTACTTAGATAAAATTTAACAAAATAAATAATAATTTTCATATTTTTTTATATTGAATACTGCAAATAAAAGCGTTTATCAATTAGCAAAGATACATCATAAAAATAATTGTCTTTGAAAAAAAGTTTCCACTACAAAAAATATTAATGAAAGTGATAATTTATTATATACGTAGGTCACCCTATAATTTTTATTTAGTTAAGAACTAACTGACAATGACAGGCCGAAATTTCAAAATGGCGACAGTATACCAGTAGTCGCCGCCGGCCAAGAAAAGATTGTGGATCTGTACAGTCTACAACGTATCAAGCTGTACATATTGACAACTGTCATGTTCTCATGTCAAAGCAGTGTCAAACAATTTTGATCACTAATTGTAAGGCTGGATGTGTTGTCAACTGAACGCACGTTCTTGTTTAGGTGAGCCATGAAATCAGGTAAAGAGCTTTTTGTCTTTATACGCAAAACATACAGTATACATGACTAAATAAAGGTGCGATGTGGCTGAGGGCTTTATTTTAGATAACCCTCGCCTGCATTCGTCACGTGGTAACTTGGTTTTCATGGAAACCCATTTTTTTTAATTGACACTATATCTTAGTAGAAAAGTTCATGCCACTATCTTTACTCATCTCTCGACCACAAATGTTGGTTTCCTCACGATGTTTTCCTCCCTGGCAGAAATAATCTTGTTAAATTATCAACCCATGACTTGAGAAAACATCTTCTAAATAATCTCTGCCACCCCACCCGACTTGGTGTAACATGAATAACAACTTGATGAACAATAAAAATCCACATACTCACGGCCATTAATACCAAAAAGGGGTAGCCAGAGCTAGAAACTCCTCAGCCATATTTGGAAATTGATAAGGTACAATATGATAGAAAGGAAGTATCGTTGGTGATGGGTCTCCAACCGCATAAAAAACCACTTATAAACTCCTATACGCTTAGTCGCCTCTTATGACACCCGTGGGTAAAAAGGGGTAGTGGCAATGAACAATATAATACAATAGACAATCTGAGTTATGAGACTTGTTTTTTTGTATAAATTATGTGTGGGAGTCATGTTAGAGCGCACACTACTGCGGACTCACTCGCACATAGCAGCCTTTCATATTCCTACATCGCGGTATGTTAATGATTTTCGAGTTGAGCATAGATACAAATTATAAGTTGGTACACAGCAGGGTGTACTGGCCAGTATATCTTTGCTATTCTCACATATGTTTTTGATGGAATTCGTTTCTTATGAAAGCATTGGGATTGCAATGATGATTGAACAACCACCAAGCTTTATGTTTCACAGCTAAAATAGTTCTTACTACTTTAACATAAAGACGTCACTGATTTGTTAGGTGACCTGTTTGAAGCAAATAGCAACTCACCTTAGTAATAGTGGTAGCTATGTGCATAGCTGTTTTAGTGTGCAACGTTATTTCTCCAACTCTGACCTCAGACTTTCCTACAGCTAGCGCCATGTAGAGTATTATTTGGTCCTGTTTAATAAAAATAACTTAATTTATTACTTATTACATACATATACGCACGGCTATAAATCCCTAAAAGGTGTAGCCAGAGCTAAGGAATTAGAAATTCCTCAGCCACTTTTGGAAAGTTGTGTGGGGAAAAAATGGTAAAATAAAGGTTATAGGTGATGGGTCTCCAACCGCATCGCCCAAAAATCCCTTAAAAGCCCCCTATACCGTTAGTCGCCTCTTACGTACACCCACCGGAAGAATGGGGTATTGCTATTCGAAGCCGACACTACTTATTAGAATTGCAGAATTGGTACCGATGATTAAATATCATCAAAGATCAGACTCTGTTTTAAAAGTTTGTGATGAAAAGGGTTGTAAAAATCACATGCCGCATTCACTTATAAATTAAAAGTGATGCACATAATAAAATTATACCTCATACATTGACTCACGCGTATTAAAAAATACTGTCAGGCAAAATAGTTGTTAGGTTGCGATTCTACCAGAATAAGCGAGTATAAATCTTTTTAAATAAAAATTGAATTACTCAATTTACCTCGCCATTTATTTCATCAGCATAAGTAAATGTAACGTTTCCATCGGTCTTTAAAAACATATTATACCCGCAACCTAATCGCTGCGATGTAAAATGATATACCTGTAAGAACTCTACACAATTGAAAACCAGATGTTAGTATTATTCAAGGCATTCCTTCCTAGCTGTGCCCCCCCCCCGCCCTGCGAAAGAAAGAAAGAATCACCTCCTACCATGCACGAGACCCTCTGCGGTGTGTTAAGTGAGCTATTGCGCGGCCGTATACAATATCACGCACAGTAGGAAGGCCAATTTACAACTTCACTGTCCAATTAGTCATATACGACTCACAGGAACGTTTTGGAATAAGGTGACACTGGTGACTCCTCTTTGTATATAGTTTTAGGCTCATTTCGAGATATGAACGTGACGGGTTTGTTTTAACCCTTTATAAGGGAGTGGCCAAATACCGACAACAATAATTTCACATAATTTGAATGTTTTTGTTCATGAAAACCTCACGTGGGGATTATTACTAATAAATAAAGGAAAGAAAAATTTCGACACAGTCAACAGGTAGTGAAAAAGTAACACAGAAACACTACTTAAAAAAGTGTAAAAGAAACAAAGGATAGCAGAATTTCGCGCTGGCAGCCATTGACACGGTAGCTCAATTGGCAGAGCGACGGGGGCGTATACCCGAGGTCGCG
>OY755189.1:13137797-13164061 GCA_963576735.1 Bedellia somnulentella | reverse complement strand
CGCACAGCGCGTCCCCGCCCAGCACGCAGCCGGTGTCGGATACGGCGGTGATACTGCAATATACTGTACTGTGATACTGAATATTTACTTTCATGTTTTCTATGGAAGAACGGAATTTTCTAACACAAGTTTTAAGATTAAAGAAAGACCCCAAACAATAGGCTTGTGTCCTAAAATGTTTTTAGTGGTTCATTCGTTTCTTTCTTACATATATATCAGAAATAAGTTAATATTTCTACAATAATCAATCAGTAACATAATTATTTACGGTTTTTAAAAAACCTGTTCGAATATTTCATGAAAACGCTCTAAACTGTCATGGCGTCTTCACTGACGTCATTCAGTGCGACTCCATAGCTATTTATCTCAACCTTTTGAAAATATCGATAATTCAGAAGTTTTTTTTTTGTAAAAATCGGCGAATAATTGCTACTGGGTTTGTGTATTTACTACTAAAACGTCAGCAACAACAATGGCGCACGCACTGACTGACGTCACGCTCTCTGATTGGCGTTCACTGTCACGTGATTAAATTTATATTTTTCGGTTTTAAATAATGAAAAATATTAATAATCTTACATTTTTGTAATAAATAAATAATTTTATTTACTTCTATACATAATAATGAAGTTATATATATTACAACATGACCTATTATTTTTTAGTGGACACAAGCCTATTGTTTGCATATACTTTTTTTTTTAAAAGAGTTTTGAAAAAAGAACAGTTAGCTAATAAAGGCATGCTCCTTGGCCGAGTCGATAGGTGATTAGCTTCTCGGTCTGGAGGTTACGGGTTCGATCCCCGCTGAGAACAACTTGAGATTGAGAGATTGTTTCTTAGTCTTGGATGTAATTTATATGTGTATTATATAATATTAAATATATCGTTGAGTTAGTATCCCATAAAACAATTATTACTTAGTTTGGGGCTTACTCGATCTGTGTATAATATGTCCGTATATATTTATAACTAAGAGAGCTTCCTTTGCACACCACATATCCTTCTGGATGCGCGTTTGTAGCGATACACATGCAAGTCAGATTCAGCCCATACATCTTTCTACAATAAAAGCGGCGCCAAAAATACATGTTGTCTAGTTTTCTTGATCTTTTGAGCCAACCGAAAATCTATGTTAACTTACGAATGACTCAAACCCTTCACTAAAAGTATCAAACAAAGCACAATTAGGACCAAAAGTACGAAGCTTTATTTTCAGGAGATTTAATTTGAATTTTACTTCAAAATAAACGGTTTTTTTGGATACTCTTTGTTTTGCAACCTAAGCTAAAGTATTCCAGTAATTTTCGCTTTTTGCTTGCACAACTACAACAGCTCACAACACATAACATTATTATCATCCACCATAGGAGTCAATTAAATAAAAGCGAGAAAACTGAATAAAATATTATAAAACAATCCATTAATTTCATATCCATCCATCCATCTACGTCAATCTTCGGTGTCAATAGCCAAACATTGGCGGAAATGTCAACTAAACAGCACAGCTGATCTTCCCGCCAAAAGAAGATTCTCATACTTTTTTCGGTAGAATCAACCGCGGCGCAAAATTTGAACAGGTCCTCGGCTCCAAAATATTCCATAATCAATATTCGAATGATCCATGGACCCTTTCTTTTGACGGTTAAACTTCTGCTAGACGGTTCTTTTTTCCTCCGTAAAGAGAATATTCCGATGACGAGATATTTGTGACCGTCTGTCTTTTGATAAGCCATCAGCTTAAGTTCTTCTTTCATAAATAGAACGAGCGCACGTCGCCCTTAGTTGTGCGAGTAACCTATCTGTATATGCGTCAATGTAGGCGTGAGAGGTGAACGTGCGTACGGTTAGAAAATATAAAAGAATTAATTTAACTTATAGGTTTCACCCATTTTTATATATTTAATTTATTAGGAGTGGTAAAAAAACTAAATCGTCATAGTAACTTCTTATTTAAATTATTAACATAAATATATACAGCTGTAAATTAAAAATTATCAAATATTTAAATCCTAGAAAATACTTTAACGAAACACAAAATAAAAATCTTGTAAGTAATAGAATAACTAATATTAACTTGTATCACTACCTTCATCAAACATTTCTACACTGTCACTGTCATAATATTCACTGTCATTAACATTTATGACGAACTCATAAATTATAAGTAAATAGGCATGATGACAAATTTTGAGAAACTATTCTATAATATTTAGAAATATATATGAATTGTAATAAACATAATATTTCTGCGAAAAATTTAGGTTTAGTATTTAAAAAATAATTATTTATTCATAAATTTAAAATTTGCACTAAAACGCGTCAAAGTGTCATGGCGTCGCTTGCTTACGTCACTATAGAGTACAAGGAACATTTGGTATATGTAAACATTATCTAATTTATATTTAATTCATATTTAATTTAGACATTTCACTAATTTTTACATTAAAACATGGCTTTAAAAGCAAATAGGTGGTGTTCCGTCCCTCTGGGTACTCATACGTCCATAAAAACTCATGAGAAGTTATATATTTTTGTTCCTTTCGATAAGAAATTAAGAAAGAAGTGGCTTTATACAGCTTTATTTTTGTGAAGATCACTTTGATGACAGTATTTCCTTTTTATTTTGTAGAATTTTGTTGCTAAATTCATTATAATTTTATAGGAAGAAGTAAACAGTGTGTAGTGAGGGCTTAGAATAACACTACCCCAGTTCTACCCGTGGGTGATCGTAAGAGGCGACTAAGGGCCGGCGCTGACTGCCGGCATGGCATGGCAAAGGATTTCGGTACAGATATAGCATTTTTAATCTTATAACCATGCATATAGAATTCATTTTGACACAACGATGCCGAGGGAGGCCGCGGTAGGAAAGAACGTCGGCATCGTTGTGTCAAAATGAAGTAAAATGAATTCTATACTCATGGTAATAAGATTAAAAATGCTATATCTGTACCGAAATCCTTTGCCATGCCATGCCGGCAGTCAGCGCTGGCCCTAAGGGTATAGGGGCTTTTTAAGCGATTGTTGGGCGATGTGGTTGGAGACCCGTCACCAAAAACATTTATTATTACTATCTTTTCCCCAATCAACTTCCAAAAGTGGCTGAGGAATTTCTCATTCCAAAGCTCTGGTTACCCCGATAAGGGATTTATAGCCGTGAGTATGTGTATGTATGTATGGAAATAACTGAATTTAGCGCAATAAATTTACACAAAAGAAATTGAAGTTAATAACGGCGCATTTAATTAAAAAAGCGAACGAGTGTGTATTATCTTAAGTAATTCAAATGTAAACAAAGAGAAAGAACTCTAACGTGACGTCATGCGCTCTGATTGGCTTTCAACATTTTATGGCGGATTGCCGTATTTAGCGATTTTATTTTATCGATTATAATATTCATCTTGCTTTTAATCATGAAAAGAATCAGAGTCTTAGAATAGGGAATTTTGTAATAATATACACACAAATTATTTCAATTAAATTTACTTGTTGTCATCATGCCTATTATATTTGTTCTTTTTATTTTATATTTCATAAAAAAAACACTACTTTGCGTTTTCTTTTACTTATGGGATTTGACGTGCTAACCGTAATTCTTGAACAATTATACACACACTAACAAAGATGTGTATTCACGATTCCAAGTACAAATAAAGGCGACGTGCGCTCGTAGATTGCAAGATCTATATTCATACCATGAATTATTGTATTATTAACACATGACTCCAAGTAAAGTCAACGAAAGGCCAACCCATCAGAACCCAGATTACAAACTTTTTGCGACCGACGATCAACATCATAATCACAAATCTGTATTTTTAACGACCTTGCAACTTGCAACACAATCGTTGGTCGCAAAAGATACTTAATATGTGAGCGGATCAATTAATACTTCTTCTAAAGGCTGGTTTAACAGCAGTCAAATAAAGCCATCCGAAATAAATTAAAGTAGGCAACTTACACTATACCGCAGCAGTTGTCGGTAGCCATCTCTCTACTTTCCTTGTAACAGTCTATTGAGATATTTTTGCAGTAAGATTGCAGGACTTCTTTGGCTGCGTCTGCCATTTCATGTGTCATCTGAAAATATTGATCATTTTAAGCAAGTTTTCGGTTTTGTCTTATAAGTACGAGCATCTATTGATTAAGTAGAAGTATATTTATTACATGGGACGAAACAACTCCCTATTCCAATTGAAATTAAAGTCCTTGAAATTTCACGTTCTTTATTTTTTGTGTTTTAATTTTCGTTATGATAGATGATACAATATTATCAATTCAAAATAAGTTAAGATTAATAAATATTTTTTCAAGGGAAGGGAGGAAACAAATAATATTTACAGGCATGTATAATTATTTTAATGTATTTATAATACTTGACGTGTGGTATCGTCTAAATTTGGGTATATGCGATTGTGTATAAATCTGATTGAGAGAACATCTTATTTGGTTAAGAAGGTTTTACTGTTTGCTACATTACATGATTTAGGTAATGACTTGAAATCTATTCGATTACAGTATTTAACAAAACGAATGATGAATGAATAAACGAAGCCTGAAGACTTTTACTACAGCGATATCTAGTCCGCGGACTAACTCACTACATCGAGGTGTGAAACTATATAAATTCACAAGCCAAGTATAAATACTAATTGCAAGTTGGTATACAGCGAGATTCGAGGTGTATTAGCCAGTATATCTTTTTTTGGTCCCACATTACTGTAATGTATGTTAGTAGTTGTCAGAGTTAGATTTATATTTATATGTTAAGGTAGTTTAGGATTTTAGTCTATAATACATGATTGAAGGAAACACACGTCTTTTATTTGTCAGTGGCGAACGAGTATAAATTATAACTTTTAACTAGTGAAGTTGTAAAATACAGTGTCACAATGTCGGTGGGACAAATGCGTGAGTTTGTGATTGGGTCGAGTAGCTGGAGCAGCTACGTGGAACGGCTGGAAATGCATTTTCTCATCAACAAAGTGGAGGATAGTTTGAAATTACCGACGTTAATATCCGTTATGGGTGAAGACGCGTATGAACTGTTGGTAACATTGGCTAGCCCTATTAAACCAGCTAGCTTATCATACAAGGATGCAGTGAAGTTGTTGGCCACCCATCTTCAACCACAACCATCGGAGTTGGCAGAGAGATACAAATTCCGGCAACGACGTCAACTTAGTGACGAATCCATCACCAACTATGTGACATGTTTAAGGAAAATGTCTAAATATTGTGCGTTTAAGGAGGCGCTGAATGAAAATATGCGGGACCAGCTTGTTTGCGGGTTAAAAAGTGACGCCATTAGGCAAAAATTGTTTGCGGAGAATGAGCTCACGTATAGCAGAGCGGTTGCATTGGCGCTATCTTTAGAGGCTGCTGAACGGGATGCAAATAGTGTAGTGGTGGATTACTCGAACAATCAGTCAAAATATACGGAACAGTTAAACGTACTAAATTTAAATGAGTGTTCACGATGTGGTGATACCAAACATAATAGACATGACTGTGTATATAAAAACTATATGTGTTACGCGTGCAAAGAAGTAGGCCATCTTAGAAAAATGTGTTCACGGAAATTCAATCATGCCAGGAGGACTCAAGAATCGGCGGGTAAAATGAGAAGCCAATTAATACATCGCGGGCAGGTAGCGGGAAACGGCGCGGTGAGTGCCGGTGGCGGTGGAAGCGGCGGCGGCGGCGCAGCGACCAACAATCGTTGGCGGGCCGAGAGACGCGGGGGGCGCGGAACAGCGCATGCGCAATCGGTAGTGCACAGCAGAGAGCGAACCAAGTTGAACTTGTTGAATGATCACGATGACGCAATCACTTCGGAATCGGAAGAAGAAGAGCGTTTGTATCAAATGTCGTTAGGGAAATATAAACCGGTTAGTATTACTATTAAAGTAAACAATTGTTTGTTGAATATGGAGGTTGACACCGGATCAGCATTATCTTGTGTTAGTAAAAAAGTGTATGATGAATTATTTAATCAATTACCAATAAAACCTTGTAAGTTAACTTTAAAATTGTATGATGGGTCGACCATAAAACCTTTAGGCTATTTAGAAGTCATTGTTGATTATAATGGAGTAAGTAAACAGTTAGATTTGTATGTCATAGACAGAGGCACTACTAGTCTGTTGGGTCGGCAGTGGTTAGCCGAATTAAATATTCCGGTATATGTGCCGAGTGCCAGATTAGAATTAAATCATATGCCAGAGTGTAGTGCAGAACACATAAAGATTATAAAAGATGTAATTTCCAGGCATGAATCGCTGTTTGACGGAACACTGGGTAAATACACGGGAGGTCGAGCCAAGCTAAAGGTGCGCGAGGGCGCGAATCCTATTTTTTTCCGGGCGCGACCGCTGCCTTACGCGTTGCGTGAGCGGGTGGATGCGGAGCTCGACGCGATGCTGCGCGCGGGCGTTATCTAACCTGTTACCCATTCCGACTGGGCCACTCCGCTCGTAGTGGTAAACAGAGCGGACGGGGGACTTAGAATATGTGCGGATTACAAGGTAACCCTTAATAAAGTATTATCGATGGATAGGTTTCCGGTCCCAAAGATAGAAGACTTATTTAGCAATATGTGTGGTAATCAATGGTATACAAAGATAGATCTCTCACAAGCATACAATCAGTGTTAGTTAGACGAGGATTCAAGGCAATATACGGTGATAAATACGCATAAAGGGCTTTTTAAATATAATAGATTAGTGTACGGTTTGTCGTCGAGCCCGGGAATATTTCAAAAGTTGATGGTTGATATGTTTGCAAAGTTGCCAAATGTACTGGTCTTTTATGACGATATATTGGTAATGAATAAGGACTGGGATAGTCATTTAAAATCTATTAACGATGTTTTGGATATATTAGGTAAAAACGGGCTTAAAGTTAAAAAAAGTAAATGCGAATTTTTACAGAGGGAGGTTAAATATTTAGGATTTATAATAAACGCAAACGGTATCCGGGTAGACCCCGAGAAAATAAGGGCAATGGTTGATATGCCCCACCCTAGGAATGTGTCGGAACTTAAATCATTTTTAGGAATGGTTAATTTCTATGGGAAATTCATAAAAAATTTAAGTTCTACATTATCACCTTTATACAACCTTTTAAAAAAAGGAACTCCTTGGACTTGGGGAGTAAATCAAAATTCAGCTTTCGAGTCAGTCAAAAAGTTTTTATGCGGTACTAAGACATTAGCACATTTTGATATGAGTCAGGAGACAGTGCTGACAGTGGACGCGAGCTCCCGGGGCCTGGGTGCGGTGTTGGCGCAGCGCGCTGGCAGTGGCCAGAGCGCAGGTTCGGAGCGCGTGATAGCATATGCGTCGCGATCACTTAATGCACATGAAATACACTATAGCCAAATTCATAAAGAAGCATTAGCTATAGTGTTCGCGGTTGAAAAATTTCACCAATACCTATATGGCAGGCGCTTTGTTCTACGTACTGATCATAAGCCTCTTGTCAGTATTTTTGGTTCAAATATAGGGGTGCCAGCGACGGCAGCGAGTCGGTTACAACGATGGGCTATTAAATTATCAGCATATAATTTTAATATAGAGTATGTTAAAACGGATAAGAACACGGCTGATGTCTTATCTCGTTTAATTAAGTCGCAAAAGGATGAGGGAATTCGGGAGGAGAATAATTTACCAGAACAAACATATTTACATTTTGCGACCGATGCCTTGTTACTAGACTATTCAAAACTCAAGAAAGATACTCAGAACGATCCCATTTTGAGCCGGGTCTTAAGTTACATATCGGACGGATGGCCGACAGACGTAGATATTAAAGAATTAAAACCATATTTCAATAGAAAGAACGAGTTATACGTAGAGTTAGGTTGCATAATGTGGGGTCACCGGGTAGTCATTCCATCTTCATGTCGAGCAAAGGTGTTATTAGAGTTACATGACCCACATATGGGAATAGTAAAAACTAAATGTCTAGCGCGGAGTTACGTGTGGTGGCCCGGTGTAGACGAAGCGGTGGAGGCGGCGTGCCGCGAGTGCGAGGTGTGCGCCGTCGTGGCGGACGTGCCGCCGGGACACGCGCCGCAGTCCTGGCCGTGGCCGTCCCGGCCCTGGTCGCGTTTACATCTCGATTTTCTGGGACCTATCTACGGTAAGAGTTTTTTAGTTATGATAGATTCATGTTCAAAATGGATCGAAGCGGTTGAAATGAAAAGGACAACCGCACTAGCAGTGATAGCAGTTTTAAGAGATATCTGGGCTAAGTTTGGTTTACCTAAGCAAATTGTTAGTGACAACGGGCCTCCCTTTTCCAGTTCAGAATTACGTAATTTTTTAAAACATAACGGCATAGAGCATATTTTTTCGGCTCCTTACCACCCAGCTTCTAACGGGGCTGCAGAAAACGCTGTTAAACAGTGTAAACGGGCCATTCAGAAGGGGGTGAAACAAAATATGGATATACATACGGCATTATGTAGGTTTTTGTTAGCTTATAGAAATACGGAGCATACCACAACCGGTGAAAGTCCGGCTAAAATTTTATTAGGTCGCAAGCTGCGTATGCGGTTAGATAACATTAAACCTGAGCGCGAAGCGCGAGTTAGGTCGCGGCAGGCTCGCATGGAGGCGGATGCGGGGGGCGCGCACCGTGCACTGGAGCCGGGGGACGCGGTGTGGTATCGTGACTATAGGGGTTCAGACAAATGGTCGGCAGGTACTATTAGTAAACAGCTAGGTAGTACGGATTATAGCGTGACAACTACTTTGGGAACGGAAATCCATCGGCACATCGATCAATTAAGAGAAAGGGTTCCTAAGTCAAATTCTATTGTAAGTGATAAATTAGTCAATCAGTCATCACATTTATCACAAATTCCTTTAAGTTTTCCTATAACCAGCGGTACGGAGAGGGAAAATAGATTAATTATCTCGGAAGAGAGTAGAGTAAGGGATTCGTCTGCAACAAACACAGAACCTAACGAAACCGCTATCGTCGATTTGACTCCAAATCCTATGTGTGTGCCCAGTGTGCCGATTGACTCGGAAACAAATACTAGTCAGGATGTACGTCGTTACCCGTTACGGCAACGTAAAGCACCTGATCGTTATGGTTTTAGCAATACTGCTCAGGTGTAAATATTATTTGTCATATAAGTTGTTTTGTTTTAGTTTTTAATTATTCTTTTCTTTTTATTAGGTTTTTATTTAGGTTAATAAGTTTTATGTGAACATGTTGTATTTTGTAAATAAGGGCGGAGGTGTAATGTATGTTAGTAGTTGTCAGAGTTAGATTTATATTTATATGTTAAGGTAGTTTAGGATTTTAGTCTATAATACATGATTGAAGGAAACACACGTCTTTTATTTGTCAATTACCTTGATAGGAAGCGATCCTGCAACAAAACTCCAGCCCGTGATGCTCTCGACCCGTCCGAGTCGTGTGAGCGAGACGGCACGCAGCTGCTGTACTGGTCGCACATTTACAGTCACGTGGCCTCCTCCACGAGGGAAGTAGCTGTGGAAATTCTATTCAGCATGATTCATGGTACCCAAAATATAGCACTAGCTTAATCTAATCAGAAATCAAAACAGAATCTATAATGTTACTTGATGTTCGGAAGTATTAATAACTCTGCGATCCTTTCGGAGATTTACGGCGTGAAGGTTGAGTCGATTAAAACAAATATCAACTAACATCCGAGACTAACGAACAAACACTTTTTCATTTTTAATACTAAAATTCCCAGCTACGTAACCGTCTAACTACTGATCCATGGACAATGGAATAAGACATCAGCAGCAAATTCAATTTAAATAAGCTTATATTAATTTATAACTATAGGCCTGTCCCCAATCACGAGAGTACACTGTCTAAGGAAAACGTGAGTACTCTGAACACCGAGTGACAATGTCACGTGATGTTCAAAAGTATAAGTCCCTCTGCCGACCCCTTAGAGGATATTCGGCGTGAAAGTTTGAGTTGAGTTGATTTAATTTATAACCTTTTTATCTCAGTTTTGTATAGGAGTTAGAACATTTCAACTCACCCTCTCCTATGCAGTTCAAAATCGAAGCAAGCCCCAAACTTCTCGAGAATGGGTTCAAACACCTCAGTCAAGTAGTCTATCTGAGGGGCCATGTCTGCGTTGGTGCCTCCTTTGAGATCCAAGGTCACCGGACCGTCAGCCAACAGGGCGCAAGGTAACGCTACTTGTAATAGCAGACTTATAGAGCTGCAATTAAGGATATTGAATATTATTATTATTATAGCCTAATTCACTTCCCACTGCTGAATATATTATGAGGAAATAAATATATTTGGCTCCCCCCTGTCACGTCATTTAGACTATGTAAAAGTTTTTTTATGATGTAATAAATAACTATTTACAAATATTTAATGTGCATGTCGGCTTATAATAGCATAACCCCATAGTTGTCTGGACAACACTAATGGGGTCGTTACGGCGAAGAAAGACTGCAATGTAACGTGCTATGAACTTTCCATGCTCAAGAACCAACTTTGTAATTGTTTGTATACGAAGTAGCGAAAAATCAATATGTTTTTAAATCCCAAGGGACTAATTTATAGACAAAATCCGTATCCCCACAAGTAAAAGAAGAACGCACTGTTGCCATTAACATACAAACTTTGGTCAAGATTATAAAAGGCGGTAAAAAAGGAGTTTCTTACCCAGCGGTCTTAGTATCAGCCACATAACGCCCTCCTTTAAGTTTGCCTGGTACGAACTCTATTTCCGTGGAGCCAATGTCCACTCCTCTCATTTTGGCTCGACACATCTGCCCCACCAGCAAAATACCTGAAAGTTTAAACACAATAGTTGCTATAATTTTTATGTTGGACGATATTTCATGTGTATGTCAGTTTGCCATGACGCGGGTCTCTTGAAAGCCAAAACGTATAAATATCGTTAGTATCTCTATCTGGCATATGAGATCACGGACAGTTTGGCGAAAATAAACTCAATTGTTTTGTCCTTGAATGGGTTAATTTATATAATCTATAATAATAAATGCGGTGCTGCTCGATATGAGTCGTATTCTCTGCCGGTTCTTGAACCTGAACCCCTGAAAACAACAGACTGTTGTTTCATCGATGATCACCGAATTATATTGCTTATACACAGCTAGGCCACGTCTTCGTGATCGAATTCCTCTAGAACGGCGCGACCGATTTCAACCAAATTTTGCACAGTGATCAAGTAGACATTGCTAAGTGTGGTGAGGTGTTTCATGTCGTGATCGAACCTACCATTGAGGAGTATTCACCGAAAATCTATTCTCCCTTTGAAGTCAATAGAAAAAATATAATGGTTTCTTATATAGAGCGCGGCTTAAAGCTTAAGACCAACTGCACAGATAGTAAGAAGACTGAGGTTTGCCTAGCTCGCTTAGCTCAATTCATTTCAATCACAATTTGCATTGAAGTCCTTGTTTATCCTTAATTTTAGTTTCGGCATAATAATAATAACTTCATGGAGAAGATAAAGTCTTAAAAATTTGAGAGACCACAATTTATACATTTGGGAAAAGGTTGCAACTTGGTACATTTTTCATTTTAACAACTATAAATATAATTAGAATAAAGATATTTTATTTAGGTAATTTAGTCATTTGTAAGTTCAAAATATTATAGCAAGCTAGCAAATCTGGCTGTGAATATACATATGTATGTATGTACGAGGGCGGGTCAATAAGTCCGTGACTTTTGGTATAAAACACAGATTTTTTGATAAAAAAATAATTTTATTTTTTAACGTAGTTTCCCTTGAGCTTTATACACTTTGTCCAACGCTTCTCCAATTTTTTTATCCTTTCCAAAAAAAAAAATTTGTCGAAGTCCTCAAAATAGGCCTTTGTTTGCGAGATGACTTCATCATTGGAGTCAAATCTTTTTCCACCTAGCCATTTCTTCAGGTTTTGGGAACAAGTAGTAGTCGCTCGGAGCCAAATCTGGAGAATAGGGCGGATAAGGAAGCAATTCATAGCCCAATTCATGGATTTTTGCCATGGCAACTGCACATGTGTGCACCCTTGCATTGTCTTGGTCGAAAAGAACTTTTTTTTGGCCAAATGAGGTCGGTCTTTTTTCAAATCGTCATTGAATCGGTCCAATAAGTTGGCATAATATTCCCCATTGATTGTTCTTCCCTTTTGTAGGTAGTCAATGTGGATTATCCCACGTGCATCCCAAAAAACAGTCGCCATAACTTTATTGGCTGACAAACCCACCTTGGCCTTCTTTGGCGCCGATTCACCCTTAGAAACCCACTGTTTTGACTGTTGTTTGGTCTCTGGTGTGTTGTGATGGATCCATGTTTCATCTACAGTTATAAAACGGCACAAAAACTCCTCCACATTGTGATTAAACAACGCCAAACCTTCCTGTGAAGTTGTTACACGATTGCGTTTGTGGTCGACTGAGAGCAAACGCGGCACCCATCTTGCCGAAAGCTTTCTCATACCCAAGTGATCATTCTAAATTGAAACCACTGAGCCATACGAGATCCCTACGGCTTCCACAATCTCTCGCACTTTCAATCTTTGGTCGGCCAACACCATATCGTGAATTTTTTCGATTGTTTTGAGACCTCAACTGGGCGTCCAGGACGTTCGGCATCTTCAGTGCTTGTACGTCCACAACGAAATTCAGTAAACCACTTTTTTACCATTGAAATGGATTTTGCTGAGTCCCCAAGTATTTATCAAGCTTAGCCTTGGTCTCGGTAATGTATTTATTCGCAAGAAATAATGCTTAATAAGCACACGAAATTCATTTTTTTCCATTTTTTCCTCAAATTTGTGAGTAGTCTGATAAAAATAGCTGTCAAACACAAACTAACAGACGCAGCAAGTTAAAATTTAGACAGGAGTCAACTGACAGATGCCTGTTCACAGGAACAATGTTGCTGTTTCAGTAAATAGGTCAGAAATTCAGAAAGTCCCCGCCCGCCCTTGTAATAATAAAAATGTAAACAATCCCTTAAAGTTCTAAGACAGGAAGACATGCAGTAATCATTTCTTAACTGTAGTGATTACAGGCCATACCTTGTCTATGTTGGGCTGCAAGACCTGGTTTGCTTCTTCCCAGACGTATTTTGGAGACCTTTATAGGAATTCCTAATATTGCACTCAAAGAAACTGACATCCGTAGAATTTGGCCTCCCTGTGAACATAGTTATCATCTGTTCTTATTATAGGAAGAGAACTTGTAATTGTGTTTGTTTTATATTGCAGTCAACAGTGTTTTTCCTACAATAGAAACCTACAAACCTCTTAAGTAACATGTGCCATGTATCCTTTTACTTTGCGTTACATTTTGAAAAGGGTAAACACTGACTTGAGAAAGCTAGTGTTATTTGAAAAATAACATTACCCAACCGAAGCTGGGTGCAGTACTGCCATCCAGATGCTAAAACACAGTAATAGCAAAAAGACGATTCCGAGATAAACACATTTAAAGTATTTAAAAATGAACATTTATATTTTTAAAAAGGAAAAATAGTTTTTGATAAAGTACTCTCTTTAGATTATCAGGGTGCATATTATAGGCCCATAATAATGACACAAATTACTTTAACATACAAAAAAAAATAAAAAATAAAAATAATCCCTCTGTACTGCATTGAAAATATGGTGATTACCTTACTAAAATGCAGTTTAATAGTTTTAATCTCTATTCAACATGAGATGAACTGTGTTTTAGTATGTATTTGTGTAAATGCTGATAGAACATTGATTTAAATTAGAAAGCAGTATTATGAACTTTACTACAAATTTGATGTGTTTTACTGCATTTTAGCTTGTAAATTAGACTATTTGACCAATTTTGCCAAATAGATCTAATAGTCCTAGGAAAATGTGGGAAAGACAAAAAAAAATATCAAAATTTATCTTGATCACAAATATTCAATTAACTCAACATTACCAAAATGGCCATTACTGCGGTTTAGCTTCTGGATGGCAGAGTAGTTCATCACTAAACCAATTTTTCTTCGCATTAATTTTTATCTTTAAGAAGTCAAGGTCCAATAAGTTCTTTAAATAGGTGAGGATTATAAAATTGGGGTTTTATTCAAACTTTATGTGAGTTAATCGACACATAAATACATACATGTACTCACTGCCATAAATCTCAAAAAGGGGTAGCCAGAGCTTCAGGGCTAAAAACTCTTCAGCCACATTTGAAAGTTGACACGGGACAAGATGGTACAAATAAAGTATCGTTGGTGATTCGTCTCCAACTCCATCGCCCAATGTTTTTGGGCGATGGGGTTGGAGATGGTTTAAATAAAGCCCATACACTTAGTCGCTCTCTTACTGTTACGATACGCGTGGGTAGAAAGGGGTAGTGACATTCTAAGCCGGCACTACACGGCCAATATACTTACAATACTTTAAATAAATAATAAACTTCTAATTAACTTACACCTTCTAATATACTGCCGTCTATCTCTAAGAATTCTTCGGCCATTTTTCACTTCTGTTTTCCAAAAAGTATATTTAAGTATATCTATAATTTATTTCAATTCATCACATTACAATAAACTTAAGCTTATCTTTTTTCACGTAATTAGTTAGAAATAGATTATAAAATTTCAATATTATTATTGTTTTGAATTTGAAATTTAATAATTTTTTTCCTAATGGCATGTGTGTTGCCACAACAATTTCGCCAATGTGAAGTTAGCAAATGCAAGAAAACCACTCGATTCGATACTCATATTAACCTAATAATCACAGTCATATTCTCACAAAATAAGTAGTAGTAGTTCTCATTAGGGTAGGCAGAGACTATTAATCGCCGCTGTGTACGATTCTGAAAAAACTTTCGAACTTCGAATAAAGCTGCCATTCTCCTTATTTATTTAGTAAACTGCAATAACGTTTTATTTTCGTTTTCAAGTTCTTTTATATTGTAAAATTTTTGCGGTGCCTTATCTTCTGTTTCGATTTTCTTGAAAAATATAATTTTTGAAAGTTGCTCATATGATCGTGCTTGTTTCTGACATTGTTGTCTAATATAGAGGTTTTATCTCAGTCCTAATCTTTAAATTTATGAAAAAGTAAGCAGTCAGAAGGTTTTGTCAGTAAAATAAAGTGTTAGAAAAATCAAGCTGAAAGAGTATAAATAAAGCTGGCATCACTGATTTCTATTCTGGCAGTCCTGAGACATACTGAGAGTTGAGCATAGAGTAAAGTAATACACTGGATATAGAGAGCCAACTTGCTGGATTTTAATGTCACCTAGTTTATAATGCAAACTTATCGCCATCTCGAGGCATTCCACCCGAACTTCCGCTACAATTTAATCACCTATATATATATCTATAAGTATATTGCGCCTTAATTTCGATGTACTGTCTGTATGGCTAAGAATATATAATATTAACAAAAAAAAAACAAAACATGTCGAAGAAGTAGACACGATTCTATGCCGTTTTATCGTAATTTTCCTTATAACAATATTATTATTTTTTTGTTTACCGGTGGTAAATCCTCATAGGATCCCCCGTCGCTCGACGGGGGTATGTCGGACTTTTACCGACTAAAACCCCACCGGTTCGGTGCTGCTGGCCCTGCGGCCTGTGCGGCGTCACCATAACTTGTGTGCCGGGCGGCTGAATGCCGCCCTGGCGAGGCAAAGGAGTGAACTTAAGCTAAGTCGGATAGGGTGATAACAATTAGACTTGGGTAGTTCCGGAACGAGTCAATCAAATGATACGCTTCCACTCCCGGTACTAAACAACTCACTCGTTCCAAGCGCGCTCGAATCACTCCTTAGTTCCACACTTCCATTGAACTCTATGATACAACCGTTTAGTTTAGCTCCGACGGAAGTACATTAAGTGAAAGACAACTCTAAGCCGTGCACATAAAGACTATTATAATTTTGATCATGGTAATGAATATATCCGAATTTAGTTCCTTTATATTTCGTCCTTGAAATGAAAACGAATGCATATCAACTAGGCAAGTTGAAGTAAAGTAGAGTTTATCTCAATCGAAGTAAATACGATTGGATTATTCTTGTTTTGTATCCGATCCAGCTTTGGTAAAAAATATAGCTTGAATTTTCAAAAATGGTTACTTTCAATATAGCCATAAGTTGGTTTAACAAGATAATAATATCCATTACTTAAAATTACACTACAAATGTCGCTTATCACATACATACATACATATACTCACGGCTATAAATCCCTAGAAGGGGTAGCCAGAGCAAAGGAATTAGAAATTCCTCAGCCACTTTTGGAAAGTTGAGGAAAAGATAAAACTTTACTTTGCTTATCATATAATAGTCGTAAAATCAAATGACAAATAACAGAACTATAAAAATAAACGTACATTTCGAAATGATCCATAACGGCGGTACGAAATGGAGTTGGAAGTATTGAGGAAGCCCCGGAGCTAATTGGAACTAGTGAACTAAAGGAGTGATATAGTACCGGCAGTCGAAAGTAGACTTGGGCAGTTCACGAATGAACGACTAAAACGAAGTACTTCACCTGAAGTGAACTAATATATCTTTAGTTCACTAATCTTTCGACTGTGTCTTTAGTTCATTTAGTTCACGAAAAGAACGAGTTTCATTGAAGTAAAGAATGAAACGAACTGCGAAGTATGACAGTGAGTGAGTATGAACGAATGCGCGGCAACGGCTCAGCCCCCCAGTGCTTCATCTTATATCAGTGTAATATGTTATAGTTTAGCTTGAGATTTTATTGCATATAACGTTGATCATGTTTTGTTTGAGAATTTAAAAAGTTCTCATAGTTATTTATTTGTCTTTGTTCGAGCTTACATTCAATCTATTTATTATGTTATACTATATTTATCTAGAGCGAAGCTACCACTAAGCCAACTTAGTTATGACTACAACTAAACAAACTGAAAAATTCAAATTATATAAATAACTGTTTCTCTTTTTCACTTCGGTTGAAAGCCATCGCTGCCTAGTATTAATGAATATATATTTTTTATGATTTATTTGTATTATTATTGTAGCTTTTGCACGGAATCTTATCAATATCATAGTTCACATACTTGCTTCAATGAGTGATCAATGACTCGTTGTGTACTGAACTAAATGAACTAGTGAACTAAATGAAAGATATACTTCAGTGCCCCCAATTGATATATATCTTTCTTTTCACTTTAGTGACACATTCTGCGCACGTCTAGTCGAAAGTATACATATCATTCTTTTCCCTCTCCGGACACAGAACGCGCAAGTCTAATAACAATAACAATATATATTTCAGTGTTGCCAGTGCCAGATGGTCAAATATAACACGACACAGCTCAAAAAGTAACATTTACACGAGGAAAGTAACATGACCTGTGAAACGCTTGAGATATGGCTTTTAACAGAAGAATAAGCAAAAAAAAAAACGTCATCACCTTATTTTATTAAAAACAACAAGCGCGGTACTTCTTCATGAACAATTTCACATTCAATAAATTATGTGTATTCGTAATAGGCAAATATTTAACACGGCAACTGAAATCCTTTTTAGGCAACTTTCTATTAAGTCACAAAAAAACTAACTTTGCAGTGATTAAATATTTTAGCAACTATTAAACTATACAAGAAACAAAATGCTAGGATCAAAAAACTAAAAAAACGGCTGCTACTGTAAGGTATCAAATATATCAAGCGGGATCAGTGTAAAACTGGTTAAGGTATTATAAAACCTAATGTGGCGACTAATATTTCCGAGGGGATATCATACATTCTGCACTGGCAACTACTGGATTTCATTATAAAAATACACATCTGGCAGCGATTTTCAGGTAGCTTTAAAACTGAAAATGGGTATTATAATAATGTTTTTGGATATTATATTATTTTTTGCAGATTCGTAAATTCTCGAAAAGGCGGCAAATGCGCTCGTGTGTCTGAGCAGTGCGGAGGCTGCGGAGCGGGGGGTTTAGCGCGTTTCTTGCCAATAGCAAGCGGCAAGTTTTTGTGACTATAATATTAAGCAAATTACATATTTTGTGTATTGAAGTAAAAATTAATAAAAATAAAATAAATTAGGTTAGGTTTAAAGTTGCTTCACCCAGCCTATTGGGCAGATGCAATGAAGTTAGAGAAGGAAAACAGAGGGGGGACGGGGGGCGAAGCCAACCACATGGGGGCATCGCATTAAAAAACAATTAATCACCACAATTGTATTTGTGCTAGGTTAGGTTAGGGTTAGCTTGTGTCCCTTAGAGCGGAAAAAGGCACCCCACGAAGGGGGGTGACGTCGACACGCTGTTACTCAAAGTAGGTAGGTTCATTTAAAAGAGGGAAGGTTAATAAAATAGACCAAGAAAAGTTTTATAGCATGTCACAATTTGGTTAATTTAGATCCCAACAATTGTAGCCAAAAGTATTTTTTTAAGATCTTGTTTGTATTTATTTCAGACCCCATTTTAGAATTTATGAAAGCCTATTTGAATTTTTTTATCCGCCAATAATTTGTCGCCTTAGAAGAAATTCAATTGCCACAAAAGAAAATCACTGCCAGATAAAATTTAAATAAAACCTCAAAACTCATTAAAAAGCCGCCGCTTTCTAGTTAAGATGCTACCTCTAATTAGTCGCCAAAGTAGATTATTTACTATCCATTTTCAGTTTTTTTACGACCCGGAATGGTATCAATTTGTCGCCGCGTTAAATACATGCCTTAGTAATATACATATACCAACCCCAATTTAGATTCAGTCATGTCTTTTTGTACTTTAACTTACTTTGTACTATTATTCACATAACATCTTCAGGAAAGGAAAGCTTAAAAAATCTGAAAAGTACCTAACACAAAAGTAACATATTGAGTCATGTAACATGGAAGTAACATGAGAGGGTCAAAAGTAACGTAAAATGTTACTTTTGTAACATTCTGGCAACGCTGATATATTTCGTAAAATTTTACGTTTATATACTCAAATAAAGAAGAAATCATACCGCGATGTAGGAATTACCAACAGTGCCATCTATTGATGAATAAGCAAATTACGGCGCGCTTTTTTAATAAGTTCAGGTGGAACTGCAATAGAGGCGCTGTTAAAAATCACAAAGTGAGGATGTAAGGAAGTTTCCAGCCCCTGGACTGGAGTTGAGTGAGACTGAGTGAGACTGAGACAGACAAAAACAAAACAAATAGCAACAACTATCCGCAACTATCGAAATGTGTAGTTTTTGTCCCGATGTTTGAGCCAGAACTTGAAAAATATTGTAAATAAAACGAGTTTGAGCACTTATATGATTACAAGTATAGTTTATTTAATAATTGGGTCCCGTATTTCTCAAAATAAAGATATCAAAAATGATAAGGAAACCCGGATTTCCTGCCGGCAACTCTAACATAAAGATGGTAATTATTTTTAAAGTATCTAATATTAGTTAAGTTAAAACAACTATGTCTTGGTAGACCACTGGAGACAAATATGTTACCTCGGTATAAATTATACTAATGGTAAATGCTCTTCTCTTCTCCGCATCTAGGATCCTTACATTAATAATATTTTTCCGAAGCCGACGTTGGCAGGATTTAATGAAAATTTGGTATCATAATAATCTATACTAATATTATAAAGCTGAAGAGTTTGTTTGTTTGAACGCTAGGATCTCAGGAACTACCCGATCAAATTGAAAAATTCTTTTTTTGTTGGATAGTCCATTTATTGAGGAAGGTTTTAGGCTATATATCATTACGCTGCGATCAACAGGAGCAAACTATCAGCGGATAATGTTGCAAAAACGGGGATAATTATTCATACTAAGGCTTCCTTTGTGTGCGCTGTTTCGAAATTCAGAAACAACAAAGTGTAATGGAATAAGCTCTTAAGGAAGATAATACAATTTTAAAATTACTCCGCAACAAAATTTACACGCGTGCATGAAGCGCACGACAAGACGCTGCGCTGGCCGGCGAGCGAGGTCACCTGCGCGAGAAGCTTATGTTTAAAGAGCTTATTCTTCATTACACTTTGTCGTTTCTGAATTCAGACGTCCTTCGAAGTTACTGCCGGAGACGCTTGTTATTCCACTACACAAATTTGTCTACTTTTCAGAAGCCTAGCGTTCTGAACGTTATTTCACTAGTCTGAATTCAGATTCTGTGGCTTTCAGACGTCTTCATTCAGACAAATGGAATAAGCTCTCAAGCTTTATCCTATTAATATTATAAATGTGAAAGTTTAGATGTTTGTAGCTAAATGAAGACTAATTCACAGAACATATTTAAAATAAAATTTACAGGAAGCCAGATGATGATCCCAATTAACACAATAGGACACTTTTTATCCCAAAAAAATTAAGAGATCAATAAATTTTCTTAAAAAATGGTGAAACAGACTAACTGACTAAGAATCAATGCTCAGCCGAAACTACTTTACTTATAAACTTAAAATTTATAAAGTGTAAACATTGTCAGGACACTATGAAAAACACCTTTTTTCTCATCCCATGACAGAGACCCTCAACAGGTCAGTTAAATATTTCAGTTTGACGACGTGCAAGTCTACACTTTTGACAGTACGAAGTCTGTGGGGTCAGCTAGTTAATATATATTAGTAGTCCATGCGATTGATATTATTCTGTTTAAATTTATGTATGTAGGATGTTGGCTTAGTTGTTTTGGCTCATACATTTTACATCCAGGTATTTTCCAACCATAAGGGTGACTTTATGATAATTGTAAATTAAAACATCAGACATGGCTAAGATGACCAATTAATATGTTTCACACTCATTATCTGCGGAGCTGTGTAGTTTTGGTTTCGAATTGCACTACCCCATTTCTTCTTGCGGGTGTACTTATGAGGCAACCTTGGTATTGGGTCTTTTTAAGTGTTTTTTGGGCAGTTCGAGACCCTTCACCAATAACTTTTGTTTTAAAGACTTTTCCTTACTTCCAAACTTCCAAAAGTGCTGTGAGTGTATGCAAAGAGTTTGCACCTCTTTGGGTTGTTAATCATCCCCTTGGCATATTTATTTGGCCTACTATCAGATTGATAAAGAACAGAACATATGTGTAAGTATTTGGTCTGGGCAAAAACTTGCATTAAAATATTTTATACAAAATTGGTTCCATTGTTTTCTTTGTGATGATGACACTATGTGCTTTAGTTGTTAAGCTGTGTTCTATTAAGCATTGCTCCTAAGCGAATGTCATTAGTTGTTTATAAGTATCTATGTCTATACCCTATATCCTGAGTTGATTTATGCCAAACTTTCCTTTTTGCAAGTTGCAATACTTTTTTTCAGTCCCATAAATCCAAAGGATCCCTTAATGCCAAGATCTCGATATACCAGAACTGGAAGCCTTATCGTAGATAGAATACATATGAAGAACAAATCTGTACAAATTGAATATAGAACCTTAAAAATATATTAAAACTAGCTGACCCAACAGACTTTGTACTGTAAATTTGCTTATGCCAAACTTTAGGCGTTTTTTCTGGTACTCTGAGTTCAATCAGGCGTGAATATTTTATTGGTCTAATTTTTCCGGGATAAAAAGTATTCTTTGTCATAATTGGGGTCATTATCTAACATTCTGCTAAATTTCATTCATATATATTCTGTAATTGAGAAGCCTTTTCACCTCAAACACACGAAAATCTAAACTTTCACATTTATAATATTAACAGGAAAAACAACAAATGATTTAATCTGATTTAATTTAGTTTTGTTCCTTACAACTAAATGCAAAACCTCTACTTATGAGTTAACAATTTATTACAGCCAGATAAATCACATCATGCAGAAGCACCAGTGAATGCTCCCGAAGATGAGTCTGAGCAGAATCGACGAAGACAACAACTTATCAACTTCGGGCATTCCCAGTGGGGGTTTAATAATTGGAGCTGGTCGGTCACTAAGCAGGAATTAGGTTTGTACAAAATTAAGAAACTTTTCACCATCTTGCATATCTTGATTCCATTAATATTTCATTTGCACACTAGTTTGTTACATAAATTCAGTCCCCATACTCTTTGCCACCACCGATTGTGTCGCATTTCGCAAAATTGTCGCTGTAAAAACTGTCGAAACGCATACTAATGTATGACATTGAGACTCTTGCAACAAACGACACAATCGCACCGGTTGCAAATGATAGTTAATCAGGGGGCTGGTCATATCGTCTCATTATTAATAAACTTTCAATGAATTTCAGACTTCATGGAATTCTCGAATGGCAAGCACACGGCTGGCGTGGCGACGTTCGTGTCCATTGTCGTGAAAAGCTTTGATATTCATCGCGAGAACGTCGGTTACGCCACCACCACTGCCTACAGCAAGGGTGCTGCTATTTATCAAGCCAGGAAGGTATGTTGAATGTATTTGTTTCTTTAAATCGCTCTTTAAACGAATAGTGACGAATGTAGTAGGTAGTGGTGGTACATAGTAGTAAGAGTTGACGGCTGAGTAAAGCCTTTAAGTCCAGGCGGAACTTGATTTTGAATGAAGAGAATCCGAAGAATAAACATATTTTTTTATTGTTACGTAGTCTGCAACTGTTTGATTGATAATATACAAACTAAAATCTCATTAGTTAAAGTGTAGTAATAAAAGCTCCGATAATAAAATAGAAATTGTCCTTATAAAAAATATTAAATTAACTGCCTAAAATACTAAATTTTCAACTACTTTTGTCCGAGTAAAAGTGACAAAACAACCGAATGACATACTTAAATCTTCGAAAAATTCATATGTCTGTTTATTGCCACAATACTTTTCTACCAAGTAAAATTATGTTCTACTGATAACAATGCTTTGTAATTTTTACCTTTACTTGCCTACAAGTTATTCATAAATGGCAAATATTTAACACGGCAACTGAAATCCTTTTTAGGCAACTTTCTATTAAGTCACAAAAAAACTAACTTTGCAGTGATTAAATATCTTAGCAACTATTAAACTATACAAGCAACAAAATGCTAGTATCAAAAAACTAAAAAAATGGCTGCTACTGTAAGGTATCAAATATATCAAGCGGGATCAGTGTAAAACTGGTTAAGGTATTATAAAACCTAATGTGGCGACTAATTTTTCCGAGGGGATATCATACATTCTTCACTGGCAACTATTGGATTTCATTATAAAAATACACATCTGGCAGCGATTTTTAGGTAGCTTTAAAACAGAAAATGGGTATTCTAATAATGTATTTGGATATTAGAATATTGTTTGCAGATTCGTAAATTCTTGAAAAGGCGGCAAATGCGCTCGTGTGTCTGAGCAGTGCGGAGGCTGTGGAGCGGGGGGTTGAGCGCGTTTCTAGCCAATAGCAAGCGGCATGTTTTTGTGAAAACAGAGGGGGGTTCGCATTAAAAAACAATTAATCACCACAACTGTATTTGTGCTAGGTTAGGTTAGGGTTAGCTTGTGTCCCTTGGAGCGGATATAGGCACCCCGCGAAGCGGGGTGACGTCGACACGCTGTTACTCAAAGTAGGTAGGTCCATTTAAAAGAGGGAAGGTTAATAAAATAGACCAAGAATAGTTTTATAGCATGTCACAATTTGGTTAGTTAAGATCCCTACAAATGTAGCCAAAACTATTTTTTTAAGATCTTGTTTGTATTTATTTCAGACCTTGGTTATGTTTATAGATAACCCGATTTTAGAATTTATGAAAGCCTATTTTAACTTTTTTATCCGCCAATAATTTGTCGCCTTAGAAGAAATTTAATAATATTAAAATTTAAATAAAACCTTAAAACTCATTAAAAAGCCGCCGCTTTCTAGTTAAGATGCTACCTCTAATTAGTCGCCAAAGTAGATTATTTACTATCCATTTTCAGTTTTTTTACGACCCGGAATGGTATCAATTTGTCGCCGCGTTAAATACATACCTTCATAAATTACACTACATGTTTCATAACGATTATGCATTTAAGGTGCTCGCTCCGCTGCGCTTCGCTCGCTCGTTTTATACATATCCTAACCTAACCAAGCTAAATGTGACCGAAGTTTTCTTCGTCTGCAGGGGGCTTTAGAACCCTCAATCCTCCCAACAGATAAACTTGTCGGAAGTTCAGTATTTTATTCGGCAGTTTAGTTTTATTATTCGAAGTTAAATATATTTGTAAGTATAAATGTAATTTGATCCTGTTCATGGGTGTTTGTTAAATTTATTTAATTTTTTCGGTATGTTTTGGGCTTTTTTGTCGGTAGTTTATTAAAATGCTGGTTTATTATAATAATAGTCGGACAGATGTAGTTGTAGATTCATTTATTTTTCGGAACCATTATTATTTCCCTTAGTTAAATTTGTTGCTTAAAGTTCTTAATTTTTAGGTGAAAATTCTTGGAACGAATGCACCTCTTTTCAGTTGAGTGTCCCTTATACAATGGTATTAATTTTTCAAAAAGTCAAAAGTTAAAAAGTTTATTCTTCAAAATTAAGTTAAATACTATCATTTTTTAACGTCAAAAATTAAAAATTTATCATTAATCCGTTGCTTCGGAAGGTGTTCGTAAAGAGAAGAAGCAACAAAGAAACTCTTTACATTCACACTTTTTCAAAATATGGTTTGTACAATTTCAGTTTATTAACATGTTTTTACTTTATAAAAGATTTTCTATGCGACCAAACCAAACGCTAGTTTGACATAATTAAACTAAATTGTCCATCACAAAAACCAATCACATAACGTGAGAAGGAAAATCCTCACCAGACAATTATTCCTGGGAATAACGACGGAAGATTTATAGCTTTACGGACACGGTCATGTGCGCGTTGGGTCCTTGTCGTTTGAAAAATCTTGAACACTGTAGTAAGATTTCTTTAAAAGCATTGCTTTAATTGCCTTTTTAAAAGATGCCACAGGCAATTCCAATAAGTCAGAAGGAAGTTTGTTGAATATTTGGAGGGATAGTCCCATAAAGGAGTTACTTACTTTATTAAGTGTCCACTCCGGTACATTAAGTTTGTCCTTATTTCGAGTGTTAACAGTATGCCTATCACTAACTTTACTAAATTGGCCTATATTCTTTTTGGCATATATTAAATTCTCAAATATGTATTGGCAAGGGACAGTTAAATGCCACTATCTTTAATTTTTTCGCGCAACGAATACCTTGACCTTAACATGTAAATAGATCGGATATCTCGCTTTTGTAAGACAAAAACTTTAAGAACATCAGCCGCTTTACCCCATAATAAAATACCGTACGACATAATACTATGAAAATAACTGAAATACACAATGCGAGCTGTTTCTATGCCTGCTATTTCTCTAATCTTACGCACGGCATACGCTGCTGAGCTTAGCCTTTTAGAAAGTGTTAGTATATGGGGTCCCCATTGCAACTTAGAATCGATTGTTATCTCTAGGAATTTTGTCGCTTTCACTAATTCTACTTTTTCACTATCAATAACAATATTGGCATCAACTTGCCTAACATTCGGTAAAGTAAATTTAATACATTTAGTTTTTTTGGCAGAACCAGGTTATTTACAGTAAAGCAATGCAATACAAAAGAGATAGCTTTATTTACGTCGTCAAGAGATGTAGAGGATCTCGCTACATTAAATATTAAAGATGTGTCATCTGCAAATATAACTATCTCAGAATACTTTTGTACCATAAATGGTAAATCAGTAATATAAATCAGCCCATCTCTATTTCCGATCCTTCCGACGTGGTTCCATTAATATCAACCTTTAAAGTTCTTTTATTAAGATATGATGCGATTAATTTCAGTGCTTGCTCGTCAAAATCGTAATATTTAAGTTTAATCAAACGCTATTTCTTTTTTTACACAATCAAAAGCTTTTGTGAGGTCACAAAATATACCTAACGCATCCCGGGAGTTTTCCCATGAATTAAAAATATGTTTCATTAGTGAAACTCCTGCATCTACAGTAGACCTACCTTTAGTGAAACCATATTGCTCGTCATGGAATATATTATGTTGGTTGAAATATGAAAGCATTTGGTTGGACATGATCTTCTCAAAAACTTTACTGAGAACTGGTAAAACAGAAATAGGTCTATAATTGGTAAAGTCCTGACTATCTCCTGATTTATGTAGTGAGATGAGCCTACTTAACTTCATACAGTCTGGAAATTCTCCTATATCTATACATTTATTAAAAAGTATCGATGGGGAGCGATTATATTTATTATTCTATTTATGACGAAAACTGACATTCCTGTTATGTCTTCGGTTTTTGTAAGATTAATAGTTTTAAATTTTTTAATTATATCATTACTGTCAACATACTTGAAAGAAAACTGTGCTG
>OY755189.1:13041844-13137597 GCA_963576735.1 Bedellia somnulentella | reverse complement strand
CCACCATCTTCTACGACGGGTTCTGGACCGAGCAGAAGGTCAAGAAGTGGGTCGCTGAGCAAGTCGAGAAACAATATCCCGACGAGACCCGTTGTGTCGCCTCGCCCGGTAACTCTCACTGCGGCGGTCCCAACCCACATAAACCTACAATTACTAAACCGTAGATCATCGTCAATAATCTTCGTGTAGATTGTTCTTCGGGTACCATTTATGAAATGTCCTCGAAGTGACAAGTTGTATACATACTCGTATAGTATTAAGGATTTGATTAATCTTTACTCGAATCATTTTGAATGATATAAGTTTCGGTGCCAAAAGACTTTGATTCTAAGCTAATGTAGTTAATGTGTCGAATTTACCTATACTTTTAAGTAGCTCAACTATTTTTAGTTTTGTGATTGTTAGTGTGTAAGTGAAAGTCATTTTTATATAGTTTTACTATAAGTTTTACCTCTGGGTACTGTTGATGAAGCAAATCATAAAAGGCCTTCAAATTTATTCTAAAGATATAAATAACTTTCGATTTGGCAAAAAAAATTACAATGTGTTAGAAGTACAATTAGACACAAAATATCGTACATTCTTAGTAAGTTAGTATACATTCTTTTTGTACATCACAATCACTTTTTTTAAGTGTACCAATGGACTTTAGAGCTAAATTTTTAAAAGTATTTATTAAAAAGGTAGGGCACTTAGGAACAAATAAATGCTTTTGATCGCCATGAGTATATTAAAATTTAATTTAATTGAAAATGGAGTATATTTACGATCCTTTTGAGCTTATTCCTAAACGTTTGATTCAGTCTGTTTCATAAATCCCTATTAGAATCTACAAGCAGAAACCGAATTAATGAATTTAATATGATACATAGCCAAACATTCGTTACCAACTGTCTTCGTAAAACCAAGCATTTATCAAAGCCTGACGGCTAGAAATTAAAAAAGTATTTATATTTCTATCATTTACCAACTGATGTTAGTAGATCTTAGATTTACCGGTAAATTGATAGATTTATCAAAAAACGGGCTTTTACAGTAACATATTTACTACTTACCACACTTAGACAAATAAGAAGCGTCTTAACTGTGCCATGGTTATATTGCTTGATATATTCGTATTCCCAAAAATATGGCGGATTTCATTCAATTTCTCGTGTGGGGTGTCAAAATAAAGCTTTTTCAACATTACTACAGAAATAAATATTATGTAAGTATATGTTTATATTATCTATTTATTAGAAGTAGAGTTTGTAAGAACATTTGGCCAAAGAAAAAAGTGATCCAAAAAAGAACTCACACAAAATAAAACGGTCTACAGTTGACAGGCAAAGAAGCATATTGCCAAAAGTTATAACATTAATGTCTTCATAAGACTATGAACCTTACTCTTCAATGATTGTACGCACAAGTCCTAGGTATCATATTAGTATTTAGTATATTATACGGGTGTCCCTAAATTCAGCAGCAAGTTGAAAGCAGGTTATTAATGAACTCATGAAAGCTACTTTAATAGTATTTGTTATAAAAAATGCATATATCGATATTAAATTGCATATATAAGGCCTAGGAGGGGATGGAGGGACGACTTGGACAGGTTCGATCCAGGGTGGTTGTGTACAGCCTCGGACAGAGATGTGTGGGTTCAAAATTGTGAGGCCTTTGCCCAGCAGTGGGAAACAAATTAGGCTTTAAAAAAATCGATATTCTATAAGGATAAAAGAAAATACTCTTTAAATAAACGGTCGATTTTAAATTGCATGATGGAAGCTAAGAACGCAAATTTTCCTAAAATAACTTAAGTATAAATAAAATTTGCAGTAAAATGGTTTAAATAATCATCACAGAGAGAGAGAGTTTAATTTTTCATGTCGATACGTAGTCAAATTTAAAGACTGTTTAAAATAACTTATGATTGAATTTCGGGACATGCCGTTTAGTTTTAATCTCTTGTAGCTCATTGGGAATGGGTCTGGTCTCAATGGTGGAAGCATGTACACAAATATTTCATACCTGAAAAAAATTTTTACAGTAGTGTAACTTATAATAATTGTAGTGTATGTATTAGTATCTTATAGTCCATATAACCTACCTTCTGTGGATGCTATTATCTGTTCATATTACAAATGATTTAAAACTCAGTTCTATTATTTTTTTAATGTGGCATATCATAGACAATACGACACAAAATACAGATCTCGATTTAGATCTCTTAATAGAGTCGTTTTTAGGGGAATATGATTTGGAATAAATCTATTATGCTAAATTAAGTCATGATGTCAATCGCTAGAACGAAAATATTTATATCAACGAAATGATACCCATGTGAAAAGTAAAACAAATTAAATTAAGAATTTACTAGCCACTGTTTTGAAACGTGTTAGCATTAGAGAAAGAAAGACCAGAGCGCTTTTACCACATATTTTCAAAAAATGCATTGTTCAAGCACTTATGTCTATTTATATTTAATTAATAGTTTATAAAAGTATTTTAATTCTGTAAACTTTCTCTAAGAATACCACCTGTTTTTCCGACTAATTTGCAACTCCATAATTTTAATTACTTCTGAGGTGTAATATTTACCGAAATATATGTGTTTGGACATTATTCGTATTTTTTCAATCAATAGCATCCTTCGTTCCTATTATAAGTTTTGAAAAAAATATAAAACAGTTTTTATTTACACAGATAAAACCTTACAGACACTTAAATAAGTACACTTTTTTAACTTTAAAAAAAAGTATATAAAGAGTACTTTGTTCCAAAAGTGTTGTATGATTTTGAGTCCCTTTCCTTAGTTAGGCGTAAACTACAGTCCATTCGTTAAATAATTATCATTTGCCAGAACTGTAAACATTAGTACTACATTGATGGAATCCCACAGGACGTTCTTATAAAGATAAACTAAGTATAGTTGAGCTCATAGATGTCTTTACAATGCTATGTTCAATATATTTTAGATATGTTGGCATGACTACAATAGAACAATATCATGGCACATTTAATTTTTGCCGTCCACACTCCTTAGTTATGTGTACGATTTTTATCACTAAACAGGGCCTAATATTTCCTAGCAACGTACTATATATATTTATTTACCATCAAACAAAAGAAGGCGGTGAATTCTTGGCTTAAGTCTTCCCGGGGGTTGTTGAACATGATTGAAGAAAGTACGTGGACATTTAAGTTTTTGATGGGTTCTGTGGTTTAAAAGCCATCTACTGGCTGGCACCAACTACCCCATCAAATGCTGGCTTATCAATTAGATTAGTCGCTGGGTTAAAGCGGCTAGTTCTCTTTTAGATCAAGAATTTCTTCCACGGAAGCAGCATACAGAAACTCGTACCGTTTGGTTTTATTGAACAATGCTCTTGGACCCACCACCCACGCGATAGGCTATAGAATAGAATAACTCTTTATTGCACATCAAACACAAATTTACAAAAATAATAATATGATCAAACAGTTTACAGTGAGGTACAATTGGCGGTCTTATCGCTAAAAGCGATCTCTTCCAGACAACCTTATACCTCGCATGTAGTACATACTTGCGGATTTCGACTAGTTTCAAATCACCCGCCTACCTCACATAAACGGTCGCCGTCTTGACCGACGCGAGACGTGGCAAAAGCGTTCGACAAAACCAGACATAACGGTCTGTCGGTAGGAGCAAAGGATATTTTGTTTTTTAGTCATGGGTTTTAATTGATGTACATAAACTCGCGGCTATTAATCCCTAGAAAGGGTAGCCAGAACTACAGAACAAGAAATTCCTTAGCCATTTTTGGAATTTGTGTGAGGATAAGATTGTTAAACAAAGGCTTTTGTTGATGAGTCTCTAACAGCATCGTCCAAAAATAACTTATAAGGCCCCAATACCCTTAGCCGCCTGTTACGAACACCCTTACATTCCTTATTATTAAAGTTTTAGCTGTGTTAATTTGAATTCCATACCAAAAGGCATGGGATAATAGAAGTTTCTTAAAGGCCATCTTGATCTGTATGCACGTTAGTATGTTAGTTGTTAAAATTGAATGATAGTCCAGTGGGTAGAACACCCGCCCAGAAACAGAAGGGCGTGAGTTCCAATCCTGGGTCGGGCCTACACCAATTTGTCTTTTCTAAAGTCATGTGTGTGGTTAATTTATCATGGTTGTTAACGGTGAGGGAAAACATCGTGAGGAAACCCACATGGCTGAGTTGTACTTAGTCATGTGACAGTGTATTCGTACAAAAACGGCGATAGGCCTGCCCCCTATCACGTGAGTACACTATCTAAGCAAAACGTGGGTACCTTCTCTGGACACTAGATGGCGCTGCCATGTGAGTTCAGAGGTATTGGTACCTCTGCCAACCCCTTCGGGGATAAACGGCGTGAACGTTTATGTTGTTAAAATTGAAGGAATACATATTTGCCAACCACACTTTTAAAGCTTTAGTTACTGATTTAGCTTTAATTTTAAGTTTTCGATTGGATTTATTATGCGGCGCTTATAAGCCCCACGGTAAAATAACTTTCTGTCTACCTTTGAAGTGCTCAACTAGATATAACGTCTGACAGGAGGTGCCAGCATCTAAGAGTGAGAGCTCGGACGAAGAAGCGAGAGCAGAAAGGAAGAGACGACAGAGAATGGCGCAGGAAGAGTTCCGACAAAAACAACTCATGATGAAAAGTGAAACAGGTGCTACAATTATTATCCGATTATTAATCCAACCAGTTACGTATGGATCGCAAGCCTTTTGATTGTATGGTATAAATTATTCCGATGTAACTAAGATATAATAAGCGTTGTATTAAAGAAATATTTCTCAAAAAAGAGTCCATTTGATTTATAAACTGTGGTACTCTCATACTCTTAGTTTAAAAGATTATTTATTATACGACAAACCAAACATTTTGTGTCCTGCCGTTTCAATATTAACAGATAATATTCTGTTCTGCTCGGTTTTAAACTCAAATTTGTTTGAATTTGGTATACTAAAGTTGTTCGTTCCCAAAGCACTTCAAAGAAGATGGTGGCTGTGTTTATTGAATTAACAATTGCACTTGAAGCTTTTAGATTGGAATATATACCACAGTTTTTTTGCCACAAGTTGTCGCCAAGTTTTGGAAATCGAATTAATTCTTACACCACGGCGAAGTAACCTCTCACAACAAACGTTAAATTTTATATAACACTATATGACCCGAGAGACTTCGCACTGTAAATTTGCTTATGCCAAACTTTAGGCATTTTTCCGATGCTCTGAGATTAATCAGGCGTGAATATTTTATCGGTCAATTTTTTCCAGGATAACAATTATCCTATGTTATAATTTGGGTCATTATCTAGCATTCTGCTAAATTTCATTCATATACATTCTATAATTGAGAAGCCTTTTTACCTCAAACACACAATCATTTAAACTTTCACATTTATAGTATTAATAAGATTTTTAACACATAATCAAAATACATAAGTTTTCTCGTAACACTTTATGTAAATATAAATGGTTCTTTTTATTTCCTAGACGGAGGAAAACCAGAAAAATCGGAGATGCAACGCAGCGGTTTCGACTCCTTGCTGATACCTCCATCACTGGACTTGGTGATAGAGCAGAGCGGTGATGAAAATCAGCCTCCGCCTGTAAAGTCCCGTCCAGCGAATAAGCTATAAATCTTGAAGTAGAACGGGCTGCACTTATTTGTCCATTGTTAGTTCAACATTAGGGTTTTAACCTACCTACGTAAAACTTCTTGATATGAATCCCAGAAAGCTTTGCTTTTAGTTTTGTTATTGTATTTATAATTAATTTTAAGAGTATAATATAAGGATAATTTAAATGTTTTATTGTGTACGTTGTGCATTGTAATTGGTTATGTTACAAGTTATTATTTGTCTTTAACAGTTTTGTTGGTATGGACAAACAAATAAATAAAATAAAGGCGTAGTCAGAGCGTCAAAATCGTATATTCATCAACCACTTTTGAAAGTTGAATGGGGAAGTTTTTTTATTTTTCATCATAAAAGATTTTTCATAACCAATAAATAAGAAAAAGAAACTAGTACTGATCATTTTGGTTTCATATTTATGTTATATTAATTGTTCATATATATATTTATGCGGTTGGATTGGAGTCCTATCACCAACGATACTTTACTGCTACTAAAGCTCTGGCTACCTCTATTTGGCATTTATGGCCGTGAGTATATATTATGTTCATATATTGCAGCTAAACAACATTTACCCTTCATGGAGTTTGGAGATCTTTGAATAGATGAATTAAAGTTTAGTTATTCAACTGCTATCTCGCCCTTATTCGTGGACATACAAATGTATGTAAACAGTTGTAAAAACCTACATGTCTTAGTGTATGTATTGTTGATGTACCATATAAATAAATGAAGTTATATTTTTACGAAGACCAGAGTGTAATTTTTAATGACTGTATAGACCCTAGTAGACAAGAAAATCTTTTCGCCTAAGTTGGGCCATTAAAGTAGCCTTATAAAATAATACAAACTGACTTTATAATAATTTAGAATAGAGTTTTTTTTTTAAATTTCTATGGACACAATCTCTGCTCACCTCTTTTGAAATATTGAGTCGTAAACAACCGTACATAACATAGCTCAGTGATTAGAAACCCCGCCTATCATGCAGACGGGCTTAGATTTAAATTCCATATTGTTGTTAACGGTGAGGAAAAACATCGTGAAGAAACCCACATGACTAAGTTGTAAAAACTATCTGTAGTCCCCTTTCCCGATTTAATTAGACCATAGAAAATAAACGTAGTGTCGGCTTAGAATAGCACTACCCCATTTCTTCCGGTGGGTGTACGTAAGAGGCGACTAACGGATTGGGGCTTTTTGGGCGATGCGGTTGGAGACCCATCACCAACAACCTTTATTTCACCATCTTTTCCCCACGCAACTTCCAAAGGTGGCTGAGGAATGTCTCATTTCCTAGCTCTGGCTACCCCTTCAAGGGATTTATAGCCGTGAGTATATGTAAACGTTTACTTAAATACTTATTAAGCGAACGACGATACCGGCACGTGTAGTATCGGGAGCAGAAAATATGCAGTGAAACGGCTAGAGTACTTAAAGCAACTGATATATTTAACAAGTATAAGTATCCAAAATATAATCATATTATGATACTACCTACAACAGCACATACCTTGACCATGTTTCGAGAGTAAGGGCGTGCACTTAGAAATCTTTGAAGTTTTTGTTCGTTTATCTTCGAACTTACACCTATACAACAATATAAGTATATCTCAGAATTACAGACAATTTGATTGAATTACTTGCCGGCTTAGAATATCACCACCCCTTTCTACCCACGGGTGTCGTAAGAGGGTATGGGGATTTTAAGTGTTTTTTGGGCGATGGGGTTGGAGACCCATCACCAACGATACTTTATTTCTACCAAATTGGCCCCTTTCAACTTCCAACTGTGGCTGAGCAGTTTCTAGCTATGAAGCTCTGGCTACCCCTTTTTGGGGTTTATGGCCGTGAGTATATGTCGCTGCTTTCATATTATAGGGGCACATCTATAAAAGTTGAGATTTCGAGTTTGAATAATATATGGACATTTCCTGCTTAATGGACATACACTTATAAAGTTATATGATTTTGTTATTATTAGTTTAATTTATTTATGACCGATTTTGTGAAAATACAGAGGCTTAAAACTCTTTAAACGCATTTTCTCAACAATCATGTTTTTTGAATTGTGCCCCTATAATATGAAAGCAGCGATGTATGTATGTATGCTTGGCAAAAAATCTTTTGGTCAGAATCTTTCAGATTGGTTCCAAACAAATTCAATCAAATGAAAAAGGCCGGCTATTCCCAGTAGTCTTACTGGATAGTCTTACCAGTAGGACTAATGGGATTTTTATTCCCAATAGTCTTACCGAAAGTAGGACAGTGTCTATGGCGTATTTTTCCCATTAGTCTTACTTGACATTTGTTTTAGAAACATAGACCTCGTAACTATTAGACATAGACAGTACCTTATTAATCTTTATATATTATTTCTGTAAGCCTCTACGTAGACGTAGTCGCGCCAGGGTTACCCACTAGTATATTTAATACATACAACGCATACAACACTTGTTTGTAATTTTCAGTTTTACTGATTTATTACTAAGGAATGTACATTTTAAACACGGTTTTTTTCTATTATTTTGATAAATAAAAAGTAATAACGTTTATAAAGTTTTTTGGAAATTATAACTTAAGCAGTTATAAAAATTTACGTAAATTTAACTTTCAATTCAAGTACCAGGAACACATAAACTACAAGTTGTTATGACTAATAAACTTGAAAATCTGTACAAATATTTTTCCGATGCTTAATTTATCTTACCTATTTTTGTGTCTGCTGTCTCTACGTCCAGAGGTCGACGTGATATTTCATGAATCAGGTTATTTATAGAGTTGTTGTGGTCGGTTTGTTTGTTTGCCTAGGTCTCCCATAAGGTTGACCGACGACTTCGTCGTGATAAAATTTTTGGGCAGCACAGAACCGGTTTTTATGGAAATCTTTCGGAAAAGCCTTTCTCCACCTGTGGACGTCTTTTGGTTGATTTTTCTGTCTGATTATTCAATAATCCAGATTTTGATAAACTCCAACTGATAATTGAGTATAAAACCAATAAGCTTTTTTATTTATGCTGCTTTTATGTTTATGCTACCCTTTATACTTTAAATACAAAAAATGACAAAAAATATACTATAAACACATACATACATATACTCACGGCTATATTTTCCTAGATGGGGGGGGGGTAGCCAGAGCTAAGGAATTATAAATTCCTCTGCCACTTTTGGAAGTTGAGTGGGGAAAAGATGGTAATAATAAAGGTTTTTGGTGATGGGTCTCCATCCGCATCGCCCAAAAATCCAATAAAAAGCCCCAATACCCTTAGTCGCCTCTTACGACACCCGTGGGTAGAAAGAGGTAGCGACATTCAAAGCCGGCACTACACGGCAATAACTTAACTAAAATCAAACAAATAACTCAAAAGTGTAAAATAACTATAAATACATAGTTATTTTACAGAGATTGTATTTTGGCGGAAAATATATTACAACCACAAACTCATTCCCATCTATACTGCAAATTATTTAGTTCATGGCAAATACACCTTAATAAAATATAATGTGACAGGAAATTAGCCAAAAAAAATATTCTATTATAAACATACATTCAATTTCACTAAGGAGGTATGTATATTAATTTTATTTGGTCTACATAAAAGTTGGAACATTTAGAGGTACCAAAAAGTTTTGATTGGTTAGTAAGACTACTGGGACAAAAAATCCCAATAGTCCTACTGGTAAGACTATCGAGTAAGACTACTGGGAATAGCCGGAAAAAGGCATCGTTTAGTTAGGTAAAAATAATACAAAATCTTAGAACGCAAAACTTTTTATTACTAAATGTCAGAATCTTATAGGCTATAACTATATGTACAGAGAAATAAAATGCAACTCCATCTGCATATCACACACCTTTGTTAGCGCACTTCAGATTAAGTATACAAAGTATAACTTAGATTTAGATTATTTCACCGCATAAAAAGTTAAGGTATTACGGGCATACTGTTTTTGTTTCATATAATTTTGGAAGACAACTTATTTCTTCATAGAAGCAATAATTGGTTGAGCTGGTAAACATTTGCTAAATAAACTTGGGACTTGAACTCAGAGTTATGCAAAAAATGCGAGTATCCATAATATAGTAGACACAAGCTATTTCAAGGTTTCTGTAAGAGCTTTAATTTATGATTGAGAATCTCAAGCGGAAACTGCGATTGCTTCAGAATGAGAAGACATATATTGAAACGAGGAAACGGCGAAGGGTACTTAAGGGTGCAGCATAGATGTGATAATCGAATTACTACCAATGGAATGGATCATATTTTAGCAAAAATATGTGGTTATTGATTGTCAACGTTTTATTGGCTAACAAAGGTTGATTTGATTAGGCTTCAATACCGCTATGACACAGCTAGTGTAAGAAAACAATCACAATACAACGCTATGATAAAAATGATCGTAAATTAAAACAAAATGTTAATTTTTTCTAGTTTGGATATGATTTTCAAAAGATATAACAAAAAAAGCAATATTACTTGATATTGGACATAACATTACGTGTACAAGTGTAAAGGGCGGTGCGTTGGCACTGGTTTAAACCAAATACATCAAGCAGAAGTCAACCCTTATAATGGCTTTTCGACTTTTAGCTTTTGCAGGGCCCGTTATGGCTGTTTTTACCAAGGTTATGTCTTAACCCTTTAACCAGACAAAGTAGTTGCTACCATAATTTCAACCTCTACCTTCAAATAATCAAATGCAATTAAATTTAATTTTGTTTATACTGTTTGAAGGGTTAAGTATGTCAATGGTCACACCAAGGACACGAGGCAAAATATATACTTTATAATTTAAAAAAAATACAGCAATATGTCATAGTGCAAAACATGGAGAGCCATGCATATATCGTAAAAGTTTACAAACGAATACAGAATGGTTTAAGTTTACTTTAAAACGTAAGATCCCTTTATTCCATTCACAATCACTCACATGACACATTAATGAACATCAAGTAAGCATATTGGTCGGAAGTCTTCCTAACAATGGTAAACTACCATTATCGAATATTAGAATTCGTATTGTTCATGGCTTTATCACTGTTATTGCTGTATATATTCCATTCTGTTGGTTGTGAAATTGGGTCTTGTTTATTTATTATGTATGCGAGTGTGTGTGCCTTTGAATGTATTTATTTTAGGTATATTTGCGTCAGATATTAAGTATATCTTTTTATTGTGATGATGATGATGATGGTAAATTAATGTTGCCTTTGGATTCTAGAACGATTTTAGCAACATATATCACAATATTTTTAGAAATCCTTGAGTTGAACAAAAACTTTCTCCCATCCCTTGTTTACAAGTTTCATGTTGGATATAGCGCACAATAATGATTAAAGAATCCAAAGGTAAGAGGGAATATATGGGTGTTCCTTATATAATGATGAAAGTAGGCAATCAACTGAATCAATCACTGGAAAATTTTCCTCAATTAAAAGCAACATGTGTGGGTTAGATTCAAGCTTGAAAAATTACAATATTAGTTTACTGCAAAGGTCATCATTGCAACTGAAGTATTCCAAGTAGATAAGATTTTGAAGGCTAACACTTCGCTCACTAACACTAACTCAAAAGTATACTGTACGATAGTACTTGACACTGTGTATCAAGCTACTGTCGATTGCCAGATTTCATCATTATATAACGACATTTAGTCCATGAAACAAAACACTAGTCTAATATTCGCTTATAAACTGATGTGCGGACAAATTTGATTCATATCCTTCGGCCATTATCCTGTATCAAATCTAGTTGCGCTCTACGAGCAAGTATAATCAGACCGCTCGTATGCGCCGTTTAAATACTCCTACAAGCTAATAGTATTTTCTTAATCTACCTTAGATATTTACAATTTGGCAGTACTTTTAGCTCACTTCACTAACTTACGCCAAATATTATTCCAGTGCAATATATACTAGTTCGTCCATCAAGTAAAATATACCGTTAATATATTATTCGTAAAAAATTGCAATAGATATCACAAGAACAATTAAGCAAATGGTTTTCTTTACATTAATGTAACGTTTTATTGTGTGGAAAGAAGTAATACATAATTTGATGCATGTTCTTGTTATATCTTAAATTATTATAGTTTCCGAAGAAATAAAAACAACTTCACTGTTGCATTTATTTTTTCGCAATTACTTTAATTATACACATACAAAAAATCTGATCGAATCCTATGACATAGATACTTTAATTATTGCAATTCTATTCTATACAAAATATATCGTGTTTTGAGAAATGTCGCTGAAAGATATTCATTGCATTCGAAAACACTAATGAGTACGTCTTAGCAATATTCCGGTGAAAACAACGAAAAATTTAAATAAAACTACAGACAAATCAGTAAATACTAAACGGGAATAAGAGTACCTAATCAAAATGGCATTGTTGCAATTATTAACTTTTCACAAACGAAACACGTTTCGTAGAGCAAGTGACACAAATAATGAAAAGGTAAAAGCATAAATAAACAAGCTATAGAGTGAATTTAAAATCCCATCATCATCAGGACTAATCAACCAAGTGCGACGCAATAGTCTGTTATTTAGTATTGTGCGCTGAGTTAGTTGCTTTAAGTGCAGTGCGTCTGCTATGTTGTTGAAATATCTCTAAAAAATAAAATTGGTACATAAAAGCTTACCGGTACCGAAAACGAGCCCTCTTGAGTCCCTGAGTAAGATTTGGACATATATCCTAACATAAGGTTTCTGAATAAATAATTATTATATTTCGATTTCCACTGAACAGCTTGCTTACATACACCATGTGTGTTCAATGTGACAATAAAAAGCAGCCAAACGGCTGTGAAATGACTTGAGACTTATATAAAAATACAGATATTGTACAAAGCACGATCAGTCCTCCAATCATTCTTAATCCAAACTGAAGTGCTCTCCCTCCCAAACAGCCTCCAATATCTGAAATGAAAAGATTATTTGTTAATTTAGTATATATATTATAGGTAATAACAAATTATTTACTTTCGCGGCGACTAAGCATGATGAGGCTATTTTAGAAAGTTGTTATATATAATATGAGGCTATTTTAGAAAGTTGTTGGGCGATGTGGCTGGAGACCCATCCATTAACGTATCTTTACTTTTACTATATTTTGCCCAAAAAAGTTCCATAAGGGACTGAGAAATTACTAATTATGAAGCTCTGTCTACCCTTTATATATAGCTGCGACTAGATGTATGTATGAAATATAAACATTTGGAAACTTACTATCTCGAGTAGATACTATAAAAAAACCATAAAAATATTCAACTATCTCAACACCCTGACATATCACTATCTCATAGAGACTTTACATACATGTACTCACGCCATTAGTTCCACTTAGCAAATTGCAATCAATTATAGTCGATTGAAGTAGTATAGACGCAGTGTAGTAAGCGACAATTTGATGAATAAAGTTCTGATGATAAAAAGCCTGTTCTGATTGTTAGATAAGAGATTTTTTAAGTTATGGTGATGGGTGTTCATCAAGGTCCAATAAAATATTACTTTACTAAAGTTATTGTATTCATACCTTTCTTCTGTGTCTAAAATATTAAGATTATTAACTGTTTCTTTTTCATAAATTGTTTTAATAATTCGGTATGCAAAGTTTTACACAAGTGGTGCTGATTACAAAACCATTTCGAGATATTATGTTTTTAAAACATATTTTCTTCAAATGAAATCAAACAAAGCTAAGATGACCGTTATTTTAACAAAACACTGTAACAGTATTTGACGTTCAGCGTTATTTCAAAGACAATCGTTTTTGCAGTTTATAAATAAAATATCAAAAATGAAAAGTTTGTTTAGTATAATATCGTAATAGTTTCAATAGCTACGTCCACACTGTGCCTTTTTTTGTTCAATAAGGGCATGCGTCATAGCGCAGTCAACAGCGCACGTGAGGCATGCCCTTATTGCATGCGCGATGACAGTTGAAAGCGGAGCGCGCGCTGTGTTGCAAGTTATCCGGAGTCGGGTGGATTTCTGTGCGTCATAGCGTTCAACAACAAGATGGTGGACGAAGAAAAAGATTTAACATTAAGTTTTTTTGAAGATTACAGAAGTTTTCCACAACTCTGGGATCCTAACAATAAACTTTACACGAATAAAGTAAAGAGGAACGATGGTTTCTTTTTCTGGAATTTCTTATGACCAAGTAAGCTGCATATATTCCCCCAAGTAAAATATTGTCGTCGCACACGTTTCCAACAGAAACTCAAACTACGAATAAAGTATGGTGTTGGTTTCAATTAACGCATTCACTTATTGTAAGCGTCAATTGAAAGTTGAATAGAAAGATGAAGACGAAAGTTGAAGATGAAAAGGCACAGTGTGGACGTAGCTATTTGAGATCACAAATTCGTGAATTTTTTTGCAATCAGCAACATTTTTATTTAACATTTCGCTTTATTTGCATGTCGCTACGTGATATTTTCAATTGATGACGTCATTAATTTCAAACGTTGAGCAATCTTTAAAAAATCATAACTTTGCAATTACTCATTTTAGATGTAAAATATTCAAATTAGCCTTTTATTTTCTTGTTTACTATCATTATTGTCATCTAACAACTTGAAGATATTCATCTATTATTATTTAGTAATAAAATACCAACTCCTTGCCTCTTCTTATAACAGGATGTTGTAAGGAGACTGTGGCCACTAGAGTGTTCGGTTTTATGATTGATTTGAACCTGTAGAATTTCTGAGGCCCTGTTTTATTTTATTTAAAAAAAGGTGTGAAATGGTTAAAAAAAGCTAGTTCTTTATATCCCTTGATGTTCTTGTACTGACGAAAATTTTGTATCTACATCATTATCATCATGGACCTGTTACGTCTATTATAGCGGTTGAATCGGCATCTGATGTCGGAAAAACCAGTGTTTTACGGCACCTACATTGGTGCTAAGCAGACCGATACAAGACTTACAAAGCATAAGCCTACCACATATTAACAAAGGAAATCAATTATTGGTGGTTGGGAAGCGGCTAGCTGTTTACGCTTCGTCTTATAGGAGAGCAGCTGAAACCAGGCTTTGTCACACAAACCATTACTTATATATTGATCTTATCTTGATTAGGCTTGATCTGCTCTATTTCTTTCTAGTGTTCAATAATGGTATTAAATCAACGAAGTGAATTCCATGCTTGTTTCTCTAGTACTATTGGCAATGGTACTAGAGAATAAAACAAAGTGGGGTTACTATTTGCCCTATACCTGTCTAGCGGTGATACAATATGGACACTGTTTCTATTGGACACGACGACGTATCAAAAGGAAGGGCAATAATTAACAAAAATAATAATTTTAATTAAATAAGATCAGCCACCCTAAGGTGTCTACGCTGATATTAGTATCCTAACAGTCACCCTACATGTATGGGATATATAGGGTGACTGTTAGGACACTCGTTTCCGCGTAGACACCTTATAGTAGGGGAGGCGAATCGGGGATTTTCGAAGTGACTCGATCGTATCAGATTATTATATAGGGAGAATCCTTTTACCCTGTAATGTATGTCTACCGAGTATGAACCCTTTATATTGCGGAGTATGCTGAGGGGAATTCGTCAGATTAGTAAAAAAATAACAATCGTCCGAAAAATTTGAGCGCGTCAGATTAAGTAAAGGTAGGTTAATTACATTTAAAAGAGTGTATATCTAGAAAATCTGACGATTCGGACGTGGCGTTAAGAGATTAGATGGTGAAGAATCTTCAAGCGCTCGATGCGTGTGACGGCAATGTTCGTGCGATGGTTTTTTGGCGTAATATTTATGCAGGCGTTAAGTCTGATCATTGTTGTTAAATTTAATTTAAAATGGATAGAATGACGATATCCCTTGCATAAATCGTCAGATTAATATATAATGGTTATCAGAAACATAAATCGCGTTTATACTGTTAATGGCTGACACGCTCGACGACGAGTATCTGTATACAACATTTTTTTTACATTTTTAAAAATGTTTATACGCTCTGTCGCCCCACTAAAATGAAAACTTGCAATAGACTTTTTTTTCATTTTGAAACATAAATTATCAAATCCAATAGGTTTCTACGACGCTCGAGCAACTGCAAATTTAGCATTAAGGCCTCCCCTACTATTAGGGGTGAGGGAATAGACACCATAGCTTGCAGTTGTAGGGTGGCAGATAGGAATAACTCATTAGTCCCACTTCTTAAGTTATGCAATACCTGATATATCACCTAGCCAAATTCGTCATACCCTTGATTGATGCTTGAATTACCAAGGATGATTTAAACAATCATTAAAATTTATTTTTTAAAAATATTTTAACATCGGCTTGCATTATCAAACAGGCAATAGCTTTTGGTGGTTCGACTTGTTTGATTAAGTAGTCGGCCCAACAAGTTCAGACTGTAATAATGCCCCATAATATATTTATAATATGAGAATGATGATTTTTGAAGCAAGAGAGATTTGTGCGGATCGTAGTGGCGATCCATTCCTACGACTCTGCCTACCCCAATGGGAACAACGGGCGTGAGTATAATCAAGGAATATATTTCGGAGTTTCTATTTGGATCATGTGTAGAACAACAACTCATGGTTTACGTGGTAAGTGGCGTAGTTCTAGGCGTAGTAAATGGTGTAGAGCGTATCATACTGGGTGGTGTAGGGTGTGGTTCGTGGTGGTGTAAAACTTGGTGCAGTGGGTGATGAAATACTGGGTGCAGTGGATGGTGAAATACTGGGTGCAGTGAGTGGTGTAAAAGATGGTGCAGTGAGTGGTGTAAAACTTGGTGCACTGAGTGGTGTAAATCTTGGTGCAGTGAGTGGTGTAAACCTTGGTGCAGCGAGTAGTGTAAAATTTGGTGCAGAGGATGGTCTAGAGTGTGGTACGTGGTGGTGTAATGATAGTAAGTGTGAGGTATCTAGTTACCGTGCTGGACGGGGCAGGCTAGGCGGGCAGCTCGTGCTCCTGCTCGCGCTGGCGCACCGCCACGGCCGTCTCCACCAGCAGGTACAGACACTTGAACTGCTCGCGCTCGCCCGACACCTGACACACACCGTCGTACACATCACACACGCGTCAGTACAGACTACTTTGTCAGGTGCGGCCGGCGTTAAAACAACTACTGTAACTACAGTCAAACAACGGTTCGGAAAAACAACTTTATTCCAACAAAACTAAACTACTAACAAGTGTTTTAACACCGACTTCTCCGACGACAACTTAAAATACACCTAGGAAATTGTACGCTTCACAATCTCCTTACGATGGTAACTTAAAATACATGCATTTAACTTAATTGTGACTTTGGTAGCGTGAAATATTGCAATGTTTGTTAAGGTGGGTCTACGCTAGTCGAACCGAGCACGAGCAAAGCACAAACGGAGACGGTCTCGGTTTCGTCGTTTGCGGCGTCAAGTCTGGACATACAACAAACTTACAACGATCACTGACAAATCAATCAAGAAGTTCCTTTGTGTTCGTCAAAAAACCGATGATAGGCGGAACGCAGCCGAGCACGAACGAAATGCTCGCAGGGCGCTCGTTCGGGGCTTGTAATTTGGTCCGCAGTTTACGAATTGTGTTCGGCTCGTGCTGGGTTCATCTAACGCAGACCCACCTTTACAAAGTTTGATCAATAATTTCACATATTTAAGTGACTAGACATGCAACATAAATATAACGTAAAACTAGCATGTAGTACCCAGAACACGCGGTGAAAGGAAACTGCAAGGAAACCATTGTGTAGTTTGAAATCAGTTGCAAACCTCTTCCAACACACGTCGCGATCATAATGTGATGAAACTCACTACTAATTCGGTTTTCTGGGTGTATAGACATCGGAAAAATGTCTTGTTCAAGTGATGAAGAACTTATTGTGATGTATTGGTATCTTTGGCAAAGAAAGATGCGTTAAAGAATAACTAACTATGTGGATATAGCCCTACATTGAGATGAAAATTAACTATCGTAGCTTACTTGCTGGAGAAACCTGAGAGTGATGTGTTGTACAAGCACTGATACTTTTTAACCTTCAACACAATTAAGATGATTTATATTGTTGTCTCTCGCACGCGCACGCGGGTTTCAAAGCAACTGGTTTGAGACGCGTTTCGGACTGGTAGCGTCATGTGTGGTTTCTCATAGGAGCCTAGGGCAGAAACTCAAATACAAACCAAAGTAACTATGAGGTGCAGTTTCGTTTCACCCGTGTTCGGCGCCCAAGTGTTAATATGACTAGAGGCAATATCATTAGCATTCAGAGAGCAAAGATTTAGAACTTCATGCATTAACTTTAAAAGCAAATAAAATGGATTAATATTACCAGGTGGCCATCTGCAATATACACCTAACAAAAAATTTAATAACAATTTTTTGTAAGAAAAGGACAAACTTGATTAAATTCAATTCTAGAATATAGCCTTATTTCAATGACGGAACAATTATAGTTCTATTAAAATTAATATATTAAAATTCGCAAAAGAATATATATTATTTCCTTTAAAAAAACTTATTATAACTGCTGAAAAAGCTATTGCATCGAATTTCAAAGACTATTTTAATATCCATTTTGTAATTAGAAACATGAATATTCATTCGTCAAAACAAGTGACTAATTCTATCACAGAATTTGTATTATCAGCTATCATACAGGTGGGCCAATTAGATGAGTCAGTATTGGGGAAGTATGAATCCAAAAGACGTAAGAAGATCTGTTTTTAAGAGCTGTTTCATCGATTTTAGTAACTGGTATATTACATTTCTACTTTCAAAACTTTTACTCAGCGCAGTCGTTTATCTTGAAAGATTTGAGGAATAAAACCAACACAATTTGTCTTCATATTGTGTTGGTTTTAAGTTGTAAATTTTAATAAAAAACATAATGTTTAAATGCTTAAATACATTGCTTTCTTTAAATGTGAATTATCATATTTTCTATATCAATAAACTATACTGTTCCTTATTTCTAGACAAAACGCTAAAATGTTAAAAAATATTGTGAACGTGTTAAAATTCTTATTATCTTTTTATGTCCTTTTTGCAGAATAGTTGGTGCTAAAATTGCTAACTTAATCTTGAAGACACAATCGTCATAACTGTTTAGTCTCCCACTTCCCCATTCTGAGTTCCAACTGGTCCACCCCGTATATGTGCAATCGCGGTATCGCGGTACCGCAACGCGTCGCTAGAGCGAGACAGCGAGACGGCGCTACAGGCTAGTAGTCGCAGGTGGCCACCTCGAGCTCGAGCGCGACGGGCGGCCCCACCTGCTTGCGCGGCGGCAGCCAGTCCGCCGCCTCCTCCACCGTGCGCACGTGCACCACCGTCGCGTTGCTGCAACATACCACACCATATACATGTTGTTGCAATTATCACTATCTGCCGGATCATTCCTCTCTATCATCTTAAAACTGTCAAGTTTGTTACAATTATATTTCGGGAGAAAACGATGAAGGAAGGAAGAGATAATGATCTCTCTCTGCCTATACTCAAAAAAATATGTGTATTTTTTTTTTGCTGTAGTTGTAGGTTTCCATTGACGAAAGTGATTTAAAACGATTTTGGAGCCTATTCATTACAAACAAACAAAGCTTATGATTTAATCCCCTTAAGTCGATTCTGTAAGCCTAATAGATTTAACTAAAACATAATATTTCCTTGTAACTATCATAGCGCAAATGACGAATGGTATTTACCACCCGAACCTGATCAAATAGCTTGTTATTAAGCAATAAAGGCAACCCCTCGCTAGGTAGGTCATACATATAATTGACTGAGAGTACCAATACAGCTATGGTGGTGACGGTACTCACGGCCTGCTGGCGGCGTCGTCGGGCGCGTACCGGATGACGGACTGCCACACGGCGGGGTCGTACTTGACGTCCTCCTCCGACACGGACGAGTACTCCTCCTCGCCCAGCTCCGAGCCGCGGTACACCAGCAGCCCCTCCGTGTACATCTCGCCGCCGCCCTCCTGCTGCGACACAAACACTATCAACGAGCTGCTACACTAACTAGATACGTGTTCAGGGACAGATCACTATGGAAAGGTGACCACACAGACTGCATTTCGTATTCAATTTTATTTTTTGTAATTTATGCTAAGAAACAAACCAAAACCAGGCAGTAGTACCACAGTACAGTTAATTCAACAAGAATGCCTTTGACGACGTCCGTGGTCGAGTGCATAGATGACATGCTTCTCGGTCCGGAGGTCGCGGGTTCGATCCCCGCTGAGGGCAACATTAATGTGATGAGCATAAATGATTGTTTCTTAGTCTTGGATATTATTTATATGTGTATTATATAATATTAAATATATCGTTGAGTTAGTATCCCATAATACAAGTTTACTTAGTTTGTGGCTAACTTAATCTGTGTAAAATATGTCTGTATGTTTATTTATTTGTAGGAAAATGAATCTAAATTTCACTGTGCATGGTTTCCTTGCTTTAGACAATAACATTAATGACAAAAAATTATAATCAACTGATAATGTAATTTTAATCACAGGCTAAAAGTGGCGTGTGTGCAATGCACTTAGCATTAATTATTGTCTAGCTGCTTCTTGCCGCGCCGCGAGATGGTGTAGTGCAGCGGTCGTGGTATGTGTGTGTGTGTGTGTGTCACGTTCACGTGGCGTGCTAGTGTTACCTCGAGCTGCACCTGGTCCCAGCCGCCGGCGGGCGGGCTGGCGGGCGCGGGCTGCTTCTTGCCGCGCCGCGAGATGGTGTAGTGCAGCGGGTCGTGGCCCTCGCGCCGGATCATCTCGGGCAGGATGCGGCGCCGCGCGTTTATGAACCAGTTGCACACCTGCACCACACATTACACTTACAATCTCTTAATTACTGGTCGCAAAAGAACCGGAATTAGGGTCAGTAGAAACTGATATTCGGAATATCAGTCAGATCTATGTCATTTACAGAGCTTTAAATTAGATAAAAAGTAAGAAATAAATAAATGGGGAATTGCTTTTGATGGAAAAAAGAAACAATAAGAAGTAGTACATCAACTTTGAAACTGCAAAATTAGTATACAACAAAAATCTATGGTAGTTTTTGCAAAAAATCTATAACATGTATCTCAGAAGAAACCTAATCTATAAAAGCGGAATAATTACCTGTAATACAGTGAGGTTTGCTTCTTGGCTGAGTGTAAGTTTTTCAGCATCACTGGGATAAGCATTGTATCGATGTTCATAAAGCCATCTCTTCAATATCTTCACAGAGTGTTTGGGAAGATTGCCACGACGTTTACGAACAATGGTGGTAGTCAAATGGGATGGGTGCCCAACCACCTACAAAATAATTGTATGGTTAATCAAAATGTTGATTTTGTTAACTTGCTTCTGATAATCTTGCCAGCAGATCAATTTGTTATGGCGCATTCCACGGAAAACAGGAATAAATGTGTCACAAACTCATTCGAATACATTCATTAGTAACAATTAGTATGTAAAGTATACTTTCATGGATCAAAGCAAGGAAGGTTAGCACACTTTCTATTTTGTCTTAATTTCTATTAAAATGTGTCAGAGAGTGAAAAATATATTCTCATTCAACACTAAAATACAACAATAGAAGTTAAGATTTTTATCCTTATGCAGGAATACCTTAATACAATCACACCAGTCACAAAAACATCTAAAGTTGTATTCTGAACTCAAAACTTTTTGTAACTATGGGATCTTTTTGGGAACTAAGGATTGGCTTAATGACTATCATTTAAGCATGTTTTCTTGGTCCCATGTTTTGATTGGTGGGTAATATGAGGTCCTAATTTTTGTCCCACTAGTCACAGAGACTGGGCAGTCATTATATTTTACAACATTCTATCAACTATTCTAATCATTTCTAACCAGCTCCAATGCTTTCTTATGAGTACATATGATTTCATTCTAATATAAATTCCCCTTAGGATGACACAAAATTGAGAGAAATAAATATAAAAATTCCGTAGTTAAGAAGGCAGCTACACAAAATTTAGGAAATAATGACAAGTGATGAGCATAAAGTAAAGACAAAAGACGCAGTAGTGACTGCTAAAATACAATAAGGGGAAAAAAATAAGCTACTCAAAAGAAAGCAGAGGGAGGGAGCAATAATATATAAGGATAGATAAAGATATTTAGAAACTAAAAAAGGTCTGCTTGAAAGTCTAACTCATATGACCAGCTATACTGAAGCATATAATATAATAAAGGAAGTTGTACTAATGAAGACTCCACTCATTGCTGTGAAAAGAATTAAATTTATAGCCATCACAGAGGGACAAAGTTGCTGTTCATGAGTTTGAATACTTTTGTATGAGCTAGTTATTATAATAATTTTATTTAAGGCCAATTTTGTTCTCATCCCAGCAGTCACAATAATATGTCGCACCAGCCACAATTTCTATTGTGTTTTTTAGTAGAAATTAAGTGTGATGCTAGTTTGAAGTTCATATTATAGTCCATGTAATCATAGTATATTTGAGCTAATTGCACAAAAGATATTTGATAATTTTATTTTAGAAACACAGAAAGTAACAGGTAAAATGCCCCTTATCAGGAATTGTGTTCTAAAAATAATAGTTACCTGACTGGGATTATTTTAGATAAGATGTATATCCAATTTGATTTGACTGATAATAATTTCATAATTTTATATAATAAGAAACTATTTTTTAGCGCAATTAACAGGGCTCAATATTTACCTGCACCATACTCTGCCGTCGAGAAACATCTGCCTCGCCATCTGTGCCACTCTCATTATCATCTGATGATGTAGAAAAGCGGTCTCGAGCTGAAATAGAAAAAAATATATACATAAAATGGTAGTCTACCCTTCAAAAGAATACCTTGCATATACTCACAGCCACAAATCCTAAAAAGGGGTAGCTATAGCCAGAGCTTCAGAGCTAGAAACTCCTCAGCCACATTTGGAAGTTGATAGGGGACAAGATAGTAGAAATTAAGTATTGTTGGTGATGTGTCTCCAACTGTATCGCCTCAAAGCCACAGAGAAAGCTCTGCGCCCTTAGTCACCTTTTAGGACACCCCTGGGTAGTGAAAACTTTTTATGGTACTGCCAGAATTTAGCTAGGTGCTCCTGGTACTAGTGTATATAGTGAACAAATAAAATAAAAACAATTGAGAGAGATTGATGTTTTGTTTCTGTACTAAACTTCACCATGGATACAAAAATGGTATTATTATATTTCTGGGCTCTTCTATTTTTATACTTTCCTAATGTCTATATAACTCAGTTATTGAGTCTATTATTGTTAATTTAATTTGCCAGTTAAGCAAGTTCAAAATAAATGCTTTATTAAACCCCACTAATTTGATCAAATTTGAAAATATACTGAAAAAATATAGAAAATAAAAAAAAACATTTACAAAAGTACATGAATAATCCTCTTAACCTAGTTAGTTAAATAAAGTACCAAAACATTATTTTCCTGTTTCTGAGCTAGGTATTACACCTGCATTTCAGGCATCAATAAATAGAATAGGCTTAAATTATCAGTTTTTATAATAGTATTGGTATCTAGTGTATAAATTATGAATGTTGATTTTAAAGTAAGCAACATGGTTAATGGGTAGAACACTTGCTTTTCATGTAGACAAGCATGGGTTCAAATGCCAGATCAAGCCTACACCAATTTGTTTTTTCTTAAGTCATCTGTATGGTTGTTAAGAGTAAGGGATAATATTGCAAGGATTGAGATGGCTAAGTTGTATTAAGTCATTCAATGTTATTGATTACAGTAATGAGCAAATCTGCATTCATCCTTTTGGCTATATATGGAAAACTTATTTAATAGTATTGTAAGCAAATTCAATGACGCAAAATAAATGTTTTTATTAACTAAGGTAGGATATTGTGTGCTAAAAATATATACACTGTTGTAAGTCCACCAGAGTTATGCCAGCAAATCGTTTTTTAAAATACCATTAGAAAGACTTCATTTAGCTCGCCAATATATTTATTTTCAATCAACAAATTATGCTCAGCATAGTTTTAATAAAAACATGTTATCCTGCACATGTCACACAAAAACAAAAAATCTGGCCCATATTAGCCATTAAAATAAAAAATAAAACATTTGGAAAAGTAGAATTGTCACACTCAACAAATATGTTGGGATTGTCAGTTTCATTTAACAGGGCCCAGATCCTCCTTCATGAGTTACACTAAAATATACACACATACTCACAGCTAAAAATCCCAAACAGAGTAGTCAGAGCTTCAGAATAAGATACTACTTTGCCACTTTTGGAAGTTGAGTAAGGAAAGGATTTTCCATTAAAGTAGGCTAAAGTTAATGAAAGGCTATTTTTGTATAATTTTTACAAGCCATAACAGCTTCAATTTACATTAATTGATTTTTGCAAACATTTACTTTCATTTAGCATAGGCCGTTAAAAGTATGAATTATTGGGAATACTAACATGAAGAGGTTGGTGTAAAAACTTAATAAATTAATTTATTAAAACCAATATTTACCATGAATTAAGATGCTCATTTCACTGCACTTATTATTTACGTATAAACTTTAAAATTCTTGCTCACTGCACTACAATAGTTTTAAGAAAGAGTGTTTTTAATTGTAACAATAACAATCACACACAACACAAATGCCTGACAAACGTAAATCATACGTAAACAAAACCTCAGTGGCGACACCTAGTAGCGCGTGACAAAAGCGGCCATTTTGTTATGTCAATCGAAATGTCATTACTTATATCACGTAAATAAAAAACATAACTTTGACTTTCTTAACAATTACAATAGATAGAAATTGGGGTTCATGAATAATAAAGGCAAATGAAATTCCTCAGTCAACGAAATTCTATGCAGAATAGGTCACATACATTGGTCCTAAAAATAACCTAAGTATATGCCAATTAAATAAGAGCACAAATTTTACAATTAAGTTGATTCACAAATAAATTCGATATCAAAAACAAAAGAGACCACTAATTTGTTGCGTTACTAGGCGAACTGAATGGAAAATTAATACACAAAAAAAGCACGCTTCATGGCGCCATTTCCTCTAAAGAATTCATAAGGGGATGTAATGCACAGCTTAATTCTATATAACACTTCCTGGCGTCCACTTATAACATTTGAAACACTTTATTCCCATAATAATATGAAATCCAACGTAAATTTGGTTTATTTACATTTTATTACAAAGCAGAAGTCACTATGACGTTATACGTGCCGCGCCGTATGTCATTCATGTCAGACACACATTGACAAGGCGAGAACAAAAATGGCGGAAACGTGTAAAACGTAATATAGCTAATGTTGGTTAACTAACTTGGCTAACAGATTTTAATTTAATATTATCCAACCTTCAGAATAATGGGTTCCTATGAGTAAATCCCCGGAATCAGTGTGTTGCTGCAGGGACATAATATCGGACCGGTCTTCATCTAGTTCAACTTTTAAACCGGCAGACGGTGGCAGCATTCTTCACAGTCTGGCACATATGTCACTAAATATTCTTATCACTAGCACTTAACCAAATAATAATCCTGAAGCAAGCTTTTTGGTTTGAAACTGGATAAAAATGATAACGCCACGGTAGAACTAGAAAATCCGGCCGAGGCTATTTTCACAGAAATCTTTATAAAAATAAAGCTTTTACGGTCCTGGTTTTTTGATCTTTTGAGCCAACCGAAAATCTATGCTAACTTACGAATGACTCAAACCCTTACTAAAAGTATCAAACAAAGCAGAATTAGGAACTAAACTAAGAAGCTTTATTATCAGGAGCTTTAAATTGAATTTTACTTTAAAGTAAACGGTTTCTTTTTGATACTCTTTGTTTTTCAACCTTAGCTAAAGTATTCCAGTAATTTTAGGTTTTTGCTTGCGCAACTACAACAGCTCACAACACATAACATCATTATCATCCCACATTGGAATCAATTAAATGTAAGCGCGAGAACACTTAATAAAATACTATAAAACAATACATTAATTTCATATCCATCCATCTATCCACGTCAATATTCGGTGTCAATAGCCAAACATTGGCAGTAACGTCAACTAGACAGCACAGCTGATCTTCCCGCCAAAAGAACATTCTCATATTTTTTCGGTCGAATCAGCCGCGGCGAGAAAATCCACATTTGACAGCTTTTCATTTCATTTCGATTCGAACGAACACAATTTTGGAGCGGGAGAAAAGAGAAGGGTGGTAAGGTAATTCATGATTGGTTGGTTGGCTTGGCGCCATTCGAATCAAAGTTCTTGCATCTTGTTCTATCTTTAGATAATCAATAAGTGTGTTCTCTGTCTCTCTCTTTTCTGAATCAACAACCAATAATAAACCGAGATAACGAAACTAATGTCATAACAATCAATCCTATTGGTTGTTCGTTGCGTTGCGTTTCTTTACTACATTACTTACTTGAATGAAGTTGATGCTGTGTTGATGGCCTATGAGATGCCTATGCCTATAGGGAATATAGTACCTATAGGAAATTTGGTAATTATTGTTATTTAATTAGATAGAAATTCATCTTGTTTGATTAATCATTTGTAGATATAGCGATCGCTATAGTTTTATTGAGTTTGAACAAATCTTTCTTCAAACTTTCTTAACACCTTTGCGCAACACGTGTTTAAGATATTCCATAATCCCTCATATCGTTTCCGCGTTTCCGTCATGTTTCCGTAAATGTATAATAGTCGAAGGAGGAAATTCGGCCACGGGCAAAGTAGGGTCTCGTAGAAAATAAACGACCATGCAAGCATGCATACATATATATTTATGTACTATTTCGTTTATACCCTTTTGAAAGAAAGAAAACATTTAATAGTTTCTACATTCGATAGCTTTGTACATACATTTTTAATTTCATACAAGTATGACAAAGCATGAAAGAACATATACAAGAAACCAAGAAAAGAAAAAAATAATTATACTAGTAAACCACACTGGAAATATAGTTTTATTCTTTTCACTGTTGACGCCTGTCTTTTAAGTACTGACGAATACCGATTTATTCATAATAATTTAACTTTCACATACTTTTTTGCTTGCTATTTGATTCCGTGAAGTGGAATTAAATAATTATTCTTTACATAGTAATTTCCGACACTCAGCGCAAATAATATTTATAAGCGTGTTTAATTATTACGTGTTTAGACTTATAGCTGTGTAGTGTCGGCTTAGAATAGCACTACATCATTTCTCCCCGTAGGTATTCGGAAGAGGCGTCTTAGGGTATAGAGGCTTTTTGTTTTACAATGTTATCCCCACCCAATTTCTTATTCCGAAGCTCTGGCTGTCCCTTCTAGGGATTTATAGCCGTGAGTATATATGTATGTAATGTGTGTGTCAAACATGTACCGGATGATGATATTGCACAATTTGAGTGCTTGGTTAGTTACCAATGTGGCGGACAAGTCTTTACCATAGATTTTTTAATACATCGTATTTCATTGATTCCTCTCTACGTCTTTTATATTTATACGTGCAATACAGCAATACATACAAACTAATACTCACGTCTGACAATCCCAAAAAAGTAAATCTTCTAAATTAGAATTTCAATTTCCGCAGCCACTTTTGAAAGTTAAGTGGAGAGTAATAAAAGGATGGTTGATGATGGATAACCAGGCACATTGTTCCAGCACATCACTAGTGCTCGGAAATTATTATAAAACGTTTGAGGGTAGTGCGTCATGCTACCCACTTATTCTACCCACGATTCTTGTTACTGTTAACATTATTTCGGTCACGGTGTAATTATTAATCAATACACGCAATATATCTTGGAGTGAGATATTTTATTACTATTAACATCCATACAATCCATACATAGTTCCTGAAGGATTGAACATGGTGACCCCGGAAATAATGTTAACAGTAACAAGAATCGTACGCAAGTTACAAGAAAAGTGGGTGGCATGACGCACTACCCTCAAACGTTTTATAATAATTTCCGAGCACTAGTGATGTGCCGGAACACACATTGTCCAACAAAAAGCCCCAGACCCTAAGTCGCCTCTTACGCCACCCGCACGAAGAAATAGTTAAGTGCTTTTTTAAGCCGACACTGCACAGCATGCATTTATAGAAAGAAATAAAGAAAGCAATATATGTATGTCCGAATGTTTTATGTCTGATTTATAAAATAAAAATAAACGTTCACGCCGAATATCCCCGAAGGGGTTGGCAGAGGTACTTATACTTCTGAACATCACCTCACTTTGTCACCTGGTGTTCAGAGTACCCACGTTTTGCTTGGACAGTGTACTAACATGATAGGGGGCAGGCCTATCGCCGTTTTGTACGAATACACTGTCACATGACATGACTAAGTACAACTCAGCCATGTGGGTTTCCTCACGATGTTTTCCCTCACCGTTAACAACTACGATAAATTAACCACATATATGTCTTTAGAAAAGACAAATTGGTGTAGGCCCGACCCGGGATTTGAAAACTAGTCGTTTGCACGATAACCGGTGTTCTACCCATTGAGCTGTCACGGTTCATAAAATATAAATGAATAAACTCATACATCTATTCAGTCAAGATCTATTCTATGTGAGACCGTATTTGTATATTATACTGATGTAATACATACATGAATATGCTCACGGCTATTATTACTAAATGGAGTATCTCATAGCTAGTGGAATGGAGAAAGACAGATCAGAATGTATATTTAAAAAAACAAAGAAATGTTGTGGACGGATTTATTAATTAAAAACGATATTACATCTTCACGTATTGATAAATTAAATTTAATAAGAACATATAAACATCTAAAACGATATTTCCTATCTAGAATCTAGTTGGTAGTCTCCATGGCGAGAGATTTAATTATTCTTTTGTTGACGACTTCCGGTGCTGATTTGCCCAACTGGAACTCCAGGCTGCCAAAGTTCATCTCGGGAACCTTGTAGAAGTCGGTCACGTTGGGTAGAGCATTCTTCAGTCGCTCCACATCTTTGGGGTGCGCTAACCAGTCCATCTCGCTATAGAACAGAGCGACGGGTGTCTCAACGGCTTTCAGGTCGTATTTCGGTGGTTGACGGGATCCATACACCATCTTGTTCATTTCAGGGCCAAAGTCATACATTCTGAAATCCATAGAGGCGACAGCTTGCCCGTATTGCTTCACCTGGCGAGTTGAGCCACCAGCAGGCAAGTGTCTGATGGCAGCCTCTATCTGTTCTGTTTCCATTTGGTCTACGTTCATGCCTGACATGACAAAGTTCACGTTGGAGCTAACTTTGTTGACTCCGATTTTCTTTTGCAGCATGGATCCACCAACAGTGGACAGAAGTTCCTTGTTAGGAATGAACTTGCCATTTCCTAATAATTGCTGGAGTGTTTCGTAAAACATGTTGTTTGGTGCCACCATCTTTATGAGTGGGCTCCGAACGTGCGACATATAAACCATGGGTGAAAGAGCGAACATTTTGCTGATTTTGCTGTTGTATTCAGGCCGTGAAGCAACTAAAGCGAAGAATGCGGTCGTTCCCAATGAATGACCAACGTAAGTGAGTTTTTCTTGTTGAGATGTATGGAGCACGTAGTCAATCATAGTTGGAAGATCGTGACGCGCGATGTCATCGTTGCTGAATTCCCAGAATTCGGGTTGAGCTGGGTGCTTGGCGACGTGCTGGCGAGAGTACTTGTTGCCTCGAGCGTTACCAAGCCAAACATCGTAACCTGCGTCAGACAGCAAATAAGCGAGAGATTTTCCTGGTCCCATTAATAACCAATCATCAGCGCTTCCGAGGAGTCCATGCATCAGAAATACAACGGGAGCCTTCTGCACATTACGTGTCATTTGTTTAGCTGGGATTCGGAACAGAGTGAGGATATATCCGTCATCAGTTTTGACAATGTGTTCTTCAACGTCATACTGGTTTTTTCTTAGAAGTTCAGTTGCATTCAGGTGATCATCTTCGGTTTCGGTTGCAGAGGCTTGCTCAATTCGCTGTCTGTCTTTTTCACTAATTGGCTTCATGGTGTCATACGCATCACCGAATATATTCTTGATATCTTTTTGATTTTTAATACCTCGTGGAGCTAAGACAAACGACAGTCCCCTCCACGTAATAGCATCGGCGAAAGTCGGGATTTTGTCTTTTTCAGCAGAATCCAGGTAGAGTTCCTGGCTTCTGTGATGTTCACTGGATTCGTTGCTCTTCTCATCGGTGTATTTGTTATACTTGTTTCTTTTTGCGCTGTTCAACCATGGTCTCTTGTGTGTCATCTCTTTAGTGTCACGTTCTTTGCTGTCACGCTCATCACTTTGTTCCTTGTTTTTGAAGGAGTGCATAGTACGTTCATCGCTCCAGTCTTCATCCATGTACCGCTTTGGAGTTTCGTGTTCCTCTCTAAACAACTCTTCATTTCTTTGGCGTATAGTACGATATCTTGGAATAATCTTCACTTGCTCTCTAGATTCTTCGCTGGATGACCGCTTGTTCTTGCCATGTAGATAATATTTGTTTTCTCTAGATTCTTCGCTTGATGCGCGGTGTTTGCGATCTTTTGTCAGTTGATTAAATTGGGTTTCTCTAGATTCTTCGCTGGAAGAATGATGTCTGCGGTTTTTCTTGTTCTTAACTTGTCTTTCTTCACTGTTCTCGCGCAGCTCTTGGATACGTCTAGTTTTCTCTCTTTCTAGTCTCTGCTTGTTTGCCTCATTCTGAGCATCGAATGTTTCAGCATATTGTCTTATGTATTTTGCGTAGTCGTTGTTGGTCTCTTCGGAGCTGAATTGGACGCTTTGTTCCGGCTTGAATCGATACTGGTCGATATGCTGCAGCGGGTTGACAATCAAATTATCTCTGCGAGAGTCACTCTCTTGTCTGAAGATGCTGCCCACAATTACTTGTGGCAACACGGTGCCGAGTAAAATTATGACGGCCTTCATCGTCACAATGCCGGTTATGATTAACGCACATTGCTGCACTCCTATTTATATGATTAAAAGTGCAAAGTCAGCGCTTGCACGCCCCGCACTCGCTCGCACCAAACATCGCGCGTAAAGTAACTTGCAATGTAAGCACGAGGCAAATAAAATTCACATGTTAGTTAACTATGATGTCTTATGCATATAGATTTGACTTAATCCCAGCAAAATTTAAACGGTGTGTACAAATACAAAATATGCATTACAACTCATGTAAATTTTTCTTTCAAACTTTCCATGCGTAAATAATAAGTTGATAAGAATTAGAAGTGATTATGTATAAGAAGAAATATCAACCCCATTGGGCGTTTGGGCATTTCCTGCTACATCCTAATAACCTTTGAAGACCACAAACAAACACCTTAACATTACATCAAATGCACAACATAACCAATGTATCTACTTATACTCACGCCATTAAATTCCATTAGACTAAGTAGAGATTTTCGATTGCCACAATGCACGATCCTAACAATCCTCTCTTTCCTCTCATTTATAATTTAACTAGTGGTCCGCCCCGGCTTCGCACGGATGGTGATATTTTTTGCTGCTTACCCCCTACGATATTTAGCGTGATGATATATATCCTATGTCCTTTTCCTGGTTCTAAGCTACCTCTCCCTTCATTTTCAGCCAGATCGGGTCATCCGTTCTCGAGTTATAAATAGTGTAACTAACACCACTTTCTTTTATATATATAGATGACACGCTGATGCGGGAAGGCAATGGTTCGTGTTTTTGGAAAGCAACCTAGGTGGGTAGTGAAGAGCTTTGCTTCATTTTGAGGGGTTTAGATTAGAATAAGCAGTCTAACAAGTGGATACATAAACTTGCGGCTAATGAATGCCAAGAAAGGGTAGCCAAAGCTTAAAGTTAAATGGAGACAATAAGCAAAAAATGATAATTTATTAACTAAAAAACTTTATCTCACAGAAGCACCCTTTTAAGCATGCTACAATATGGGTAGCCATATTGCTTCAAAATTTTTAAACTTACAGAATATAGAATAAAGAAAAAGCTCTGGCTACACTTTTTTGGGATTTATGGCCGTGAGTATATGCATGTATTTAATATATGGTATAATTGTGTCGTCCTAGCCAGATAAGCGTGTAAGTAATAATATCACCTAATAATGATCGTACTTTCAGTTCCGTTTCCTAATATCCAAGCGACGATGTGGGGTAGTCCTATTTTAATCGACACATGCACCAATGTTAGAGTTTGAGCCACACTCATATCGTCCTTTGATGAATAATTATAATATTAAATACGAAGTGATAGCTCAATGGGACGACGTGATAGCTCAATGGGTAGAACACCGGTTAACGTGTAAGCGACTAGTGTTCAAATCCCGGGTCGGGCCTACACCAATTTGTCTTTTCTAAAGACATATGTGTGGTTAATTTATCATGGTTGTTAACGGTGAGGGAAAACATCGTGAGGAAATCCACATGGCTGAGTTGTACTTAGTAAGCCTGCCCCCTATCACGTGAGTACACTATCCATGCAAAACGTGGGTACTATGAACACCGGGTGACTAAGTCACGTGATGTTCAGAAGTATTAGTACCTCTGCCAACCCCTTCGGGGATATTCGGCGTGAACGTTTATGTTATGTAATGTTATTAAATAAATCCTTTAAAATAGCTACTTAAAGAAAAAGCTTAGGGACTAAAATATTATTCAGTGGAGGGGTTCAAAAAATTTACTGAGTATTAATTAAAAGCCTTTTTATTAACTCGCCCTAAGGTGTGGCAGAGGCCAGGTATTACGTGTCAGATGGTGTTCAGAAGTCAGGTTTCATATTGGTTTTTCTGACAATGTTTTCCGTCACCAAAAATCTTGAACGAAACCACTCATATAAAATGCATATCGGTTTAGGTTTGATCTGATTCACGATTTAAACTCAATGCCTCTTCGAATCAGCGACGGCTGTGTGTGCTATTTATTTTACCTACAGATCTAAAAATATTGAAAATAGACCGATTTCTGTCCTACTTCCCCCTTCTTACATACATACATACATATACTCACGGTTATAATTCCCTAGAAGGGGTAGCCAGAGCCAAGGAATAATAAATTCCTCCGCCACTTTTGGAAGTTGAGTGGGGAAAAGGCGGTAAAATAAAGGTTTTTGGTGATGGGTCTCCAACCGCATCGCACAAAAATCCAATAATAAGCCCCAATACCCTTAGTCGCCTCTTACGACACCCGTGGGTAGAAAGGGGTAGCGACATTCTAAGCCGGCACTACAGGGCAATTTCCCCCTTCTTCTAATTCTTTTATTAATACAGGCTTGTCTAGTTAAAATCTTTACTGTAAATATGCCTTATCAAATAAACATTTTTTTTTCTATATCAAGTAAATAAAATAATAAGTTGTGTCAGCTAAGAATAGCACTAACATATTTCATATCATATCGCGTGTGTCGTAGGAGGCGACTTAGGAAGATGAGACTTAAGTATTGATGGGAGACCTATCACCAGGAAACCTTTATTTTAATAATACTGTTAATTCAAAAGTTTTGGCTACACTTTTTATATTTGAAGCCGTAAGTATATATTGATGTTTGCTTAATGCGCGTTTGGTTAAACAAACACCACCGGATACGCCGCTTCATGTTTATGTTAGTTGCCAGGTTAGCAATTTCACTGTAATGTTCATTTAACACCTAAGCTGTTTCGCAATATAACAATGTTTTTGCACGACTTTTATGATGTGAATATTTTATACTTACGCTAATTTATAGATTAGAGTAAGCAGAAAAGACTCCTTAAGATATCAATATTACACTCTATGCTACATCGAATGAATTTATTAAATAAAATATTATTATTATTAATAATATTTACATTAATAATATTAAATTCTTTGGAGTTTTCCTTATATTGTATAATTTGATATTGTTTTGAGTAGCTTTGATAATAATGTTATTTAATAATAAAGAAAATTAGTAACGATAATTACCAATAATGTTGTGTAAACTATTTTGGGCATGGGCATGGGCATAACATACATAATTAATTTTCTACAAATATATATCACGTAAATAATAATGTGTAAGGAAAGGATAACATGGATTGCTGTGTAGTGTCGGCTTAGAATAGCACTACCCCATTTCTTCCGGTAGGTGTATGTAAGAGGCGACTAACGGTATTGGGGCTTTTAAGGGGTTTTTGGGCGATGCGGTTGGAGGCCCATCACCAACAACCTTTATTTCACCATCTTTTCCTCACGCAACTTCCAAAAGTGGCTGAGGAATTTCTAATTCCCTAGCTCTGGCTACCCTTCCAGGGATTTTTAGCCGTGAGTATATGTATGTATGTATGAAAGGATGACCATGGAACATAAGTTTACATCGAAATACAATAACCTACTTGCTAAAATATCAGGTGTGGTGAAAAATAAAGAGCATTTTTGTAAAGATTAATGAAAAGTGCTGATCGATAGTCTCTTTCTACCTCAAAGGAAATTATTGGCTCGAGTTTACATCAACATAAAACATAACATAACATAAACGTTCACGCCGAATATCCCCGAGGGGGTTGGCAGAGGTACTAATACTTCTGAACATCACGCGACTTTGTCACCTGGTGTTCAGAGTACCCACGTTTTGCATGGACAGTGTACTCACGTGATAGGGGGCAGGCCTATCGCCGTTTTGTACGAATACACTATCACATGACTAAGTACAACTCAGCCATGTGGGTTTCCTCACGATGTTTTCCCTTACCGTTAACAACCATGATAAATTAACCACACATGTCTTTAGAAAAGACAAATTGGTGTAGGCCCGACCCACGATGCACGATAACCGAGTGTTCTACCCACTGGGCTATCAAGTCACTTATAAATATCTTACATTTTCCATCAATATCATACCAGGATTCATTAACACAAATTTATTATTATTTCCTTTGAAACGAATTCTTTCCAAATTTGGAAGAAGGGCACTTCAACGCTTTTTCCAAAATAAAAGCAGCAACTGTGCCTGCAACATTTTACTGCAGGTGCAGTTACTTTAGGTAAATATTAAATCTGAATAGATGAATTCGGTTTTATTAAGTAACTATGAAATCCCGTATGTGTAAATTGCAAATAATATGGCCATACCGGTAAGCGTAGATAAGATACTTAGTCGCAATATAATAAACAACGCTGGTAAGCGCAATGTTCAATTACAAAACATACATATACCAGCGACTAAAAATCCAAAAAGGGGTAGCTAGAGCTTTATAATAAAAAAAACTTTAGCCAAATTTGGGAGTGAGTCAACCATTGTTAGAGTATCAACCTATATAGACTACCCTTTATAGATAGGTTAGGCTCAAGCCCCTTCGTGGGGACGTATATGGGCTGTTAGGAAATGATTATAAAGTAAAAGATTGTTTGTGATGGGTCCATGGGACCTACCACATCGCCCAAAAATCACCCAAAATGACATGGGTTAGTGTTATTCTAAGCCGTCACCAATACTATACAGCTTTCATTTAAAAACGACCTATTATATACATCTCTTCCGCGAATATTTCGAAACAATAGTTGTTTGTGTGCAAGAGTTTAAAAGATAATCAATCAAGGCTGGCTAAAGATTTATCAACACAGAAATAAGCGTTTCGTTACTCAAATATTAGAAATACACATAGTGGAAATACACGTCTTATGGTTATTTTCAGTGTTGGTGTGTCGTAAGATTTCCAAATACTAATTAGCGAGTCATCAAATGAAGGTGATGGTGTCGACGATCCTAGAGGCAATATTCCGCGTAAAATAATATTATACCTTTGCCGTGCTCTCTCGGATAAACTAGGAGTGAAACTCTTGAGCGTTTTGCCCAGAACAGCGGAACAAAAGGTTGATTTGTTTGGCAAAAAAAAAACAACATATCCATTGACTAATATAACCAAAAAAATATTTACAGTCACGGACAACAATGGATGAGGTCAGTAGCTATGCTTTATGAAGATTTAGATATGTTTTGTTTATATACGCATCACAAAATATTCTCAAACTCAAACGTGCACGCCATATACCCCCGAAGGGTTTGGCAGAGGTACTAATACTTCTGAACATCACGTGACACTGTCACCCGGTGTTCAGAGTAACTACCCTTTGCTTGGAAAGTGTACTCACATGAAGCAGGCCTATCGCCGTTTTGTACGAATACACTGCACATGGCTAAGTACAACTTTGCCATGTGGGTTTCCTTACGTTGTTTTGCCTCAGCGTTAGCCCAATTGGTGTAGGTCCGACCCGGGTTTTGCACCCTCATCGTCTACCTGCCCGATAAGCGGTGTTCTACCCGCTGAGCTATCACGGTAGTATACAAAATGTTGTTTTATCATAATATTCTTCAATAGTATTAACGTCAAGGCTATTTTGTGATGAAAGTGAAAATTTTTTTCTTCGTTATAACAATCCTTTATTGGAAAAGAAAGATAGAAAATAAGATATATGAGAGCTAAATAATGACCACTACGACGTACCCTTATTGATATTTGCAAACTTGATTTAAGCTACACCTCAATGGATTTCTCTTTCTTCCAATTACGTGTTTTAAGATCCGATTCCAGATTTAGACCACTTTAGGAGGTGTTGGATTCCAGATTTTGGTGCCTATCCTAAAATCTAAATATTTAGGTAACCACTTTATCGCAGAAAGTTTAATCATCCCCATGGCTCGAGCATCGCATTACAGACTTGCTTTTATTGGTACTTTAATGCTTGACCACTCACTCCATATGATTTGTTATCGGCATAGCCCGGAGAAACAAATCGTAAATCCAATTAATTACAGAAATAACAGCAAATGTAATGGAGATGTACAAAACTTTATTTCAATGATTATTTTTTAACTTATTATTACTTAATCAGACTTTGTTGTGCATGAAACCTCATGTGGGGATTACAATTTGCTAACAAGACGACTTTTTGGTAAATTAGCGATATGTTTGCAACTGTTTTGTGTTATCCAAAACAGTTAATTGGCTTTAGACAAATCGCTCTATTAATTTTTGTTTTGTTTTCTTATTTTTGCATTAGGTTGGCCGAGCCAATGGTTATCGTATCAAATCGGTGGAGTAAAACTGACGCCATAGACCAAAACTCAACTAACAAGTTTACTGTTAATCCTTGAATCAATATAAAAAGGCCCTGCTATCGTTGTTAATAATATTATTTTAATAAATAAAAAATATTAATAAATTGATTACGGGTTTTTCTGAAGATTTCCTATAGTTGTAATGAAGCACGATATAATTTATTTCTCATTCTTGTTTAGATGACGTATATACTGATTATTTACAGCTTTCATAGGAATATTTTAGTCTAATTAACATATGTGCCAAAAAAATACTTGAATCATGGTCATTATTGTTTTTGTATAGTGTGTCGTAAAGTATTGTCACGATGACATTGAGGACCTTAGGATTTTCTGATCATTAACATCATTAGTTCTCATGAATTATATTCTTCGAATGCCAAGGCCAGTCGTACGAATATGATCCGAAGTCCAGTAGCAGTTTTGATTTGCATTTAAGAACAACGAACAACGCGCGTAGAAAATGGTCTTGGTTAAATCATCTTTTTTTATAATTTTATTAGCTTGTTGTGAAAGCCAACTTTTCGATTTGATTCCAAACGTGTTTAGTGGTGCTAGTGGGATAGTGAACCAGATAGCTACGCAACCTCTAGTGCAAAGTTTGGGAAGGGCAACAGCTGATACGGCTGCTACTGCATTCAACACTTTTGTGGACGGACCACTCAATGTAGCTGGACTTTTTGGAATTACAGACATTACTCCTATCATTAGTGATTCAAACAATGTAGATCTGATCCAAAGCTTCTTGGCTGATTTCAAAATAGGCCAGGGTAATGAAGACGTATATCTACCAATTTCTCAACTGGTGACTAAGTATGGAAGGCCGTTCGAAGAACATAAGATTATAACTAGTGATGGATACGTATTGAAAGTTCATAGAATTCCAAAGACTGGCCCTGTCGTTTTTCTGATGCACGGAGTTCTATCGAGCTCGGATGATTTCGTTGTGTCCGGACCAGAAAGTGGCTTAGCGTATATTTTATCAGATTCTGGATATGACGTCTGGATGGGAAATGCTCGTGGCAATAAACATTCTCGGGAACATATACACATGCACCCGTCACAAGCAGATTTCTGGGACTTTAGTTGGCATGAGATAGGATGTTTTGATTTGCCTGCTATGATTGATTATGTTCTAAGAAATACCAATGAAGAAAAACTGAAATATATTGGTCATTCTCAGGGAACAACAGTATTTTTTGTGATGGCATCTGAAAGACCTGAATACAACGATAAAATTTCTTTGATGGTGGCTTTGTCACCTGTAGCATTTATGACCCATGTAAAATCTCCAATAATAAGAATGATGGCTGTAGGAGAGCCAGTTGTTCATGGGATTACTAAAGCTTTTGGTATTTATGAGTTTTTTCCGAGTAATAGTGTGTTATCGGTATTGAGCAGGCTTATTTGTGGAATAGGACCTGTAGCTGAAATATTATGCGGTAGTGCAACATTCTTGGTGACAGGATTTGGCCTCGACCAGCTTAATGTTACTAATTTACCTGTGGTTCAAGCTCATTCACCAGCGGGATCTTCGACCAAGCAATTTGCTCATTACGGCCAAGGGGTTCTATTGAAAGATTTTAAGCAATTCGATTACGGACCAACAGAAAACTTAAAGAGATATGGTGCATATACATCACCCAAATATGATTTAAGCAAGATATCTACTCCAGTGTCTTTGGTATACAGTGATGCTGATTGGCTGGCAGTGCCAGAGGACGTTGAAGAGTTGTATAATAATTTACCTAATTGCGTAGACATACATATGGTGCCCCACCATCAGTTTAATCACCTGGATTTCATCTTTGGGAAAGATGTTAATGAGTTAATTTGTAGGCGAATGCAAAAGGTTTTGACATTGTTTTAAATTACGACGAGAAAATATTTATTTCATTAGTTTAATAAGTTATTGTTGGTAAGTCTTCAGTATTAAATGCAGATAAGATTACATGATAATTTCGTTTTTATAAGTGTTATGTTGGTTGGATATTTCAGAAACATAAAAGAAGCATTGAGACAGGATTAAAAAAAGATACCTACAAGTTTTTCTAATAAGTATATAATAAAATAATAATTGTAAGGAAACTCACAAAAGGAACCGTGATAGCTCAGTGGGATAGAACACCGCTTATCATGCAGTTCAAATCTCGGGTCGCGGAGACACCAATTTGTATGTGTGGTTATTTTTTCATGATTGTTAACGGTAAGGGAAAACATCGTAAGGAAACCCACAGGAACTACAAAGGCTGAGTTTTACTTAGTCATGTGACAGTGCATTCTAAAACAAGGTGATAGGCCTGCTCTCTCATGCGAGTACACTGTCCAATCAGAAGTATTGGTACCTCTGCCAATCCCTATCGGGTTATACGGGCTGAACGTTTGAGTTTGAGTAATTAGGAAAATATAAGTTTTCAGAACCAAAGGGGTGCAATACAACGAAAACAACATATTGGGGAGGATTTTAAGGTTGTGGGAAGAAGAGAAGACCAAGTTAAAAAACGGGATTGCGAAGTTTTAAGAAATAAAGAGTGTCTATAAGATAGAGAGTCAGCGAAGCGAGAGCTGTTTTATAGAGTCATAATTTATAGTAGGGTTCTGTGGTCTCACCTACCTTAACAGAAAACTATTGCGACAAAGGAAGCCGATTTTTCTCGAACTTTTTGTACTGATTGGTTAATTCAAAAACATTCAAAATTCAAGAGAACATTGACAGAAAGATTTTTTTAACTAGAATTTTCGATGATATGTTCTTTCGATTTTAAGTACTCTCATATATATATATTGCGAGGCAGCGTTCTGCGATCCCACGTAATTCAGTACCACACCCAAACCCCGGATCTATGTAAGGACATTTTTCAATTGAAAGTACAAGATAATTCGGCAGGCGCGCGTTGCAGCCTACTGAGGAGAAACATAAATTTTAAGTTTAAATAGGGACATGAAACAGTAACAATTTAATCATCCTAGTATTACTAACAACGTAGTATTATTGCATAAGAATATATAATAGCTGTGTGGTGTGGTGTTGGTATACGACACGACGATAGTCATATACGATATAGTATATGACATGACTAACATCAGATTTTAGGATGGCATTACGAATTTTGCATGACAGCAAAACAACCAGGTTAATAAGTAGGATTACACTAACACAACAAAAGTGCTCTGCTGTAGAAATTATCATGAGTTTTTGTTTCCAAAAGTTTTACTGAAAATTTCTAATTATTTAATAAAACTTATAGTATATCATAATAAGAAGTTGATTATTTGCATGCATCTCAGGCAATCAATATATGGTTGTGGTAGATGCCTTAAGCTAAAAATCGTGGTGCTTATAAAGTTATTATAACGAATCTCTCATCACCCAATCACATAAAGCCCAAATATGACAGAACCGCAGTATTAAATGGGTTAGTGCTATTCTTAGCCGATAAGCCGCAATTTATTTATAGAGGTAAAAATCTCATTTTATCATTAAGGTCTTATTTAACCGAAAGGGTCTCAGAGTGACTACTTGTTGTGATAATCATTCTAGACATCACGTCACCAAGTGTTCAGAGTAATAACTTTTTGCCTTGACCCCGGGTAATGTACTAATCATAGGAGAGGCGAAATGTTATTTCCGTTTGGTTTATTATATTGACAGACCACCCCCTATACCACATTCTAACTCAGCCATGTAGGTTTCACCGCGATGTTTTAAAATAAACTACAAATATTGGCACATTGGTGTAGGCAGCATTTGTTTTGGAGGCAGAGGTTTTCTTGAAATGTTTGTAAACATTAAGAAGTAACCCGAAATCTACAAGCTTCAAAAATACAGTTTGTCAGATTGAAAATAATCTTCTATGGTATAATTTTAGATAATAATGGGTAAAATTTCAGAGTAAAATACTAGACGACATTCTGAATTTAACAGAATAGAACTTCAAAGTAACAATAAAACGCAGTCTCAATTAAAAGCTTATTAAAATTAAATTGGGTAAGTATATTTTAGTCTAGATGGAAGAAAGTATACTTAGTTAGTCATGTGACAGCGTATTCGTACAAAACGGGTCGGCCAGGGTCGGGCCTACACCAATTTGTCTTTTCTATAGACATATGTGTGGTTAATTTATCACGGTTGTTAACGGTGAGGGAAAACATCGTGAGGAAACCCACATGGCTGAGTTGTACTTAGTCATGTGACAGTGTATTCGTACAAAACGGCGTTAGGCCTGCCCCCTATCACGTGAGTACACTGTCCAAGCAAAACGTGGGTACTCTGAACACCAGGTGACAATGTCAAGTGATGTTCAGAAGTATTGGTACCTCTGCCCAACCATTTCGGGGATAAACGGCGTGAACGTTTGAGTTTGAGTTTGGATGAAATTGCTCAGTCAGTTGATTTAGTCTATAGTCCGTTTCGGAATACTTCCGGGTAAGCAACAAACTTGTAATCCGACTTGGAAAAGATGTGTGCTAATGTTTTTTTTTTACAATAAAGAACATATAACATACATATCATAATCATAAACGTTCACGCCGAATATCCCCGAAGGGGTTGGCAGAGGTACTAATACTTCTGAACATCTCGTGACTTAGTCACCCGGTGTTCATAGTACCCACGTTTTGCATGGACAGTGTACTCACGTGATAGGGGGCAGGCCTATCGCCGTTTTGTACGAATACACTGTCACATGACTAAGTACAACTCAGCCATGTGGGTTTCCTCACGATGTTTTCCCTCACCGTTAACAACCATGATAAATTAACCACACATATGTCTTTAGAAAAGACAAATTGGTGTAGGCCCGACCCAGGATTCGAACACTAGTCGCTTGCACGATAACCAAGTGTTCTACCCACTGGGCTATCGCGGTTGTTACAATAAAGAACCAAAATAATATTATAAACACGGCTGTGTGTTTGTTATTTACGCTTTTTTGGGTTAACCTAGTTGTTTATCATGGTTCTTACAATGTTCTTATGGTTTTTCAAATAGTTTTTATATTGTTATTATGCGCTGTGTAGTGTCGGCTTAGAATAGCACTGCCCCATTTCTTGCGGTGGATGTACGTAAGAGGCGACTAACGGTATTGGGGCTTTTGGGCGATGCGGTTGCGGTTGGCTGAGGAATTTCTAATTCCCCAGCTCTGGCTACCCCTTAATGGGATTTATAGCCGTGAGTATATGTATGTATTGTTATTAAAGGTAAAATGAATTTACGAATAACTTCGTATATAGAAGATAAACTTATTGTATCACAGTCACAGTTATGGCCTAAGATACCAGGCTTACTAAAGTTACGATTTTGTTATGTCATATACCGTGCTAGCTCAGTGGGGAAGCCACTGCTCTATTGCCTCTGATGCAGAGACAGGGGTTCTATCAATACCAAAACTGTCAATATCGATGTTTCCTTTCATAATAGACATACATACATATACTTACGGCTATAAATCCCTAGAAGGGGTAGCCAGAGCTTCGGAACAAGAAATTCCTCAGCCACTTTTGGAAGTTGAGTTGGCAAAAGATTTTAATATATAGGTTGTTGGTAATAGGTCTCAAACCGCATCGTCCAACATAACTTAAAAAGCTCCAAATACCCTTAGTCGAATCTTATGAAACCACCTTCTGATTGTGATTCTTGTGATTCTACCCACGGGTAGAAATGGGGTAATGCTATTCTAAGCCGACACTTCACAGATAAATAATAGAACAAATAATTAATATAATACTATGTCTTAGGTATAAGTGTGGTGAATTTATCAAGGTTGTTATCGGCGAGAGGAAAAGATCGAAAGGAAATTAATCCACCCCTGAGTTGTACTTAATCATGCACCAGTATACAATGGCCCCAAGACTGACCTCCTATACTAGAATGCACTGAGCAGGTAAAAGTTCGCAAGTCTGAAAAACAGTTGGCATAATGTGCCATGATCATTATCTTCAGAAAAATGAGAGCATTGGAGTCATTTATTGGTCAAGTTTAATGCCCATTAATATTATATTATTACATAAATACACTCACAGATATAAATCCCTAATAGGGGTAATTAAAATTCCTTAGCCACATTTGGAAGTTAAGTGGGGAAAAGATAGTAAAATCAAGGTTGCTGGTAATGGGTCTCCAACCGTATCTCCCAAAAACTATTTAAAAAGCCCCATACCTCAGTCGCCTCTTACGTCACCCGTGGGTAGAAAGGGGTAGTCACATTCTAAGCCGGCAATAAACGGCAATATTTTTACACTAAATATTAAGATTTGTAGTGTCGGCTAAGAATAGCACTTCCCCATGTCTTCCCATTGGGAATCGTAAGAGGCAACTAAGCGTATTGCGACTTTTTATGGGATTTTGAGAAGAGAAGTGATAAGGAAGACCAATAACCAAAAAACTATATTTTACTTCTGTTTACCTCTAAACGTCCATAATTACGACCACATTACTTGCGAGACGTAACATGGGAGAGCAAATTAATTGAACATTTCGAACCATGCTGCCTGCTATAATAACAAAATTATTGAGCGAGAGAAGACTCTGACAGAATACGTGATTGAGATTGGTTGTAAGAAAGTCGAATAGGTGAAACAGTTTGTATATCAGGAATGTTTGTATATTAGCAATGGAAAGTGTGATGAAGACATCTAAAGAAGAGAGAAAAAAGATAACGTGGTAAAAAGAACAATAATTATTTGTAAAAGGCCCAAATGGCAGTGGATAAAGTGTCTGCTTAGAATTTGACACTACTCCTATTCTTCCCGAGGATGTTCGGAAGAGAGAGGATTTCTTATTCTGAAGCTCTGTCTAGTCCCTCCTAGGGATTTGAAGCCTTGAGTATATGTATGGATTTATGTAAGAACGTAGAAGAATCACGAGAGGTATTTTACGATCGGACATAGTTGCGATTGATAGTATCTGCCTACCACAATGGGCACTAAGGCGCGAGTATAATGTATCTATGTTATGTTGCAAACACCTGCAAAGTTCCGTTAGCTTCATGATTTATAAAAATAGGAATATTATATATTCGGCATATATTATTATAGAAATAAAACGTGCAAGTAGAATATAACAAGCAATACGCAATAATTGAAAAGTAAGCTACTAAGGTAAGTACATGTAAAGTGTCTATTGGGCAAAAACAAAGTCCATTCGCAACATCAATTAAAATTTTGTTAATATTGCACATAAAACAAATTTTAATTATACGTTATACCAAGATTTTTTAAAGATAAGATAGGAGCATCATAATTATTTAATATCCTATCGTTGTTTAAGTGAAATCACACATTCTGGCTACTTGTTTAATACTGTCCAGTCACATCTTTGATTGTTGCAAAAGTTGTCCATTACAAAGTGTTTTCATTTGTGTGAATCAATTATAAATAGTTCATTCATTAAAATATAAAAATGTTAGTTCGAGTTTAGAAAAGTTTAGCCTTAGTACAAAAACAAATATATTAATAGGAAATATAGTACTTTTGCAGATTTAGAACATTTGTTGCATCAGCTAAATTGCTTACCAAACTTACTCTCAGGAGTGATGATGAATGATGATGGATGAATAAGTTTAGTAAAGTTTGATAAGTACTTACGCAGTTTGATCTTCATAACTTTTATCACGGATTTGCGCAGCTTGACGAATTGGGAAATGGGCGCCGAAAGTCACGAGCCGCACCCGTGACGCTTAAATGTCGTGTCAACGTCTTTGTGACAATAACTTGACACAGCTTCCTTGATCAGCTGAAGAATCACAGCATGACCACACAAAATCTTTTTCCCGAGGTCTCCGAGGCACCAAAATTAATAGGCTACGTTTTTTGTTTCAAAAACGACGCGATTTCACGAAAGCAGGGCAAGCTTGCCGCACAGTCTATTGTCATCTTTGAGTAGTGAAAAATTTTGAAATTTGAAAAAAAGAATTTATGTCAATCTTGGTTGCCAGTTGACATTTTTGCGACCCAAAAGGAGTTTTGTTGTAAAATGAGGTTGTTTAACATTACTTTCCATTAGGCCACGACTTGATTCTCGACCCGGACGGTCATCAAAAACAAGGTTAAATATCATGAGTCTAAATTAATAAAAATATTTTAGTACAAAATTTCCAAGTGGTTCGTACTTTGAATGATTTCAATTCAATTCATAATTCACATAAATAACACGTCCAGATCATCATCATCTTTTGCATCACAAAACTTCAAAAGCCAGAATGTATAGGATTATATATACATATATACTTAGGGTCAAAATTTTAAAAAGGGGATACCCCTTTTATGGTTTCAACTATGTTTGGAAGTTTAGTGGGAAAAAGATAATTAAATTATAAGATTACAATAAAACAGCTATTGACTTTCGGATATTTAATCGCGTGTTTTACATGCCGTGTAGTGTCGGCTTAGAATAACACTACCCCATTTCTACCTGTGGGTGATCGTAAGAGGCGACTAAGGGTATAGGGGCTTTTTAAGTGATTATTGGGCGATGTGGTTGGAGACCTGTCACCAAAAACATTTATTATTACTATCTTTTCCCCAATCAACTTCCAAAAGTAGCTGAGGAATTTCTCATTCCAAAGCTCTGGCTTCGTCGCCGTTAAGGGATTTATAGCCGTGAGTATATGTATGTATGTATGTTTTACATGGCTATTAAAGCCCAACGTTTCGAAAACTTTTCAGTTAACATGGTCCCGGGAAGACTGAGGTGTTATTTGTCATTTTACAATACTATAAAAATAGTAACATATAATAACATATGCAAGTATGATATACTCACGGCTATAAATCCTTTGAAGAGGTAGCCAGAGCTAGGGAATTAGAAATTCCTCAGCCAATTTTGGAAGTTGCGTGGGGAAAAGATGGTGAAATAAAGGTTGTTGGTGATGGGTCTCCAACCGCATCGCCCAAAAATTCCTTAAAGCCCCAATACCGTTAGTCGCCTTTTACGTACACCCACCGGAAGAAATGGGGTAGTGCTATTCTAAGCCGACACTACACAGCAACATACTAACTAACTAACATACAACTAACATATAATAAATAACACGAGATTAAATATCCGAAAGTCAATAGGTGTTTTAACTATGATGTGAAATTGTGAAAGCCTTAGAAAATACTAAATTAAAAGATTTTTCACAAACACACACACCTTGCAACAATCACCTAAAAGACCCAAACCCAGAGGGGGCTGGGGCTGTGCACTAGATTATAAGCCAAAATAGCATTTTACGGCCTTCTCGTGTATATTGTCAATAATATTATGGGTACACTGGTACAATAATATTGTACCATTTACTACATGTAACAATTTGGTGGATTGAACTATTACATAGCAGATTCCATCGACCATATGAAGAGTTGAGGTAATGTCCGAAAAAAATGTAATGTACGGTTATGGAGCGAGTGAGAAATAGAGGATGTGTGAAAGAGCGACGTAAAACTTTTTTTTGTAAAAAGGTGCATAAAGGGAGTGTTAAGATTTTAAATCTATTTGTTCATGAAAACCTCATGTGGATATTATTACACAACACTACTTAAACGTGTAAAAGAAATAAAGGATAGAAGAATTTCGCGCTGGCAGCCATTGACACGGTAGCTCAATTGGCAGAGCGACGGGGGCGTATACCCGAGATCGCGGGTTCGATTCTCGTCTGTGTCGAAATTTTTCTTTCCTTTATTTATTAGTCTTAAGATTGTTAGGGGACATAAAGAGGTTGGATGAAAGTAAATTCGTGAAAGAGATATATAGAGCCAATGTGGGTGGTAATGGCAGTAGAAAACGACCACGGAAAATGTAGATCAAATAGATAATGTACTCAAAAGACATCCGTAATCTAAAGAATAAAAGAGCTTGTATGTAAATATTGACGAATGTAGATGTAGCTCGAGAGCTATGACAGGATCGTACAAATATTCTCTGCCTACCCTAATGGGATTTAATGTACGCATGTATGAATTTCTTCTCATAGTTGGTTGAAATATGGACAAGAATGTCACTACCTCTTTCTACCCACGGGTGTCGTAAGAGGCGACTAAGAGTATAGGGCTTTTTAAGTGCGTTTTGGGCGATGGGGTTGGAATCCCATCACCAACCATACTTTAATTCTACTATCTTCTCCCCTATCAATTTCCAAATGTGGTTAAGGAGTTTCTAGCTCTGAAACTCTGGCTGGATTTATGGCCGTGAATATATGTATGTATGTTCCAAACCGTATCGCCAAGAACACATTTAAAGCCACTCGATAATCTAACACAGTTTCCTCGTACAACACAATAAGGTTCATGATGGGAAATAGGTCTTATTTACCCAGTGCTACCTAGCCAGTGCTTTACCACATGTTTTCCACCCGCCCAGTGCTATTAGGTCGCATAGAATTTTTTTTATAAAGTAAAAATATGACCCAAAATTGTATAAACCATATTTTGAAAAAAAAAATTGAATGTAAAGAGTTTCTTTGTTGCTTCTTCTCTTTACGAACACCTTCCGAAGCAACGGATTAATGATAAATTAAAACAAAAATACGTTCAAAAAATGTTAGGTTTTAACTTAATTTTGAAAAATAAACTTATTGACTTTTTTTTGACTATCTAGCTAACTCTGTGGGAAAGAACATCTTCTTGAATAGAAGCATGGGTTCATGTCCTGACCTGAGTCAGGCATACCAATGTGTCCTTTTCTAAGTCATATGCGTACATTGTTCAGTTTATTTATCATGTTTTAAACGATTTGGTAAACATCTAGGGGAAAGCCATAAGGCTAAGTTGTACCTCGTCATGTGTGTTTGGATAAAAATATACACTGTTAAGGCAAATGGATACTCTGCAAAACATGTGACAGATTGTCGTTATTTTCACAAGAATAAGTACCTCTTTCACCGCTTCGGTAATATAAGGCGTTAAAAAATTGCATATGTATTTTGTCGAGGTAAATTCCTAGTATGGCTTGATAATGCAATATGCACTTACATGTTGCGTTGTTAGCATTACGTAGAAGATCAGGTAGCACACTAAATATGATAAGTCAGTTATATTTACTCCGATGTCGCAATTCCCATAAAGCAAGCAAAAACTGAGTACCTACCTAAAATTAACAAACACAAATTATTATAACGTTCACGCCGTATATCCCCGAAGGGGTTGGAAGAGGTACTAATACTAGTATGAATTATCTATGTTATCATTATCAATAAGGAAACGTAACTATATAAATTTGGATTCGGAGTAGACGAATGTCGTGTATGTTGTGTGAAAATGTAGTGTAATATAGCTGTATTAGATATCATTTCTGTAATGGTTATATTGTTGTGTTTATAAATAAATAAATAAATAAATAAATACTTGTGAACATCACGTGCCATTGTCACCTGATGCTGAGAGTACCCACGTATTCCTTGGACAGTATACTCACGTGACAGGATGCAGGCCTATCGCCGTTTTTGTACAACGTAACTAAGTACAATTTAGCCATGTGGGTTTCCTCCAATGCTCCACCCACCCGTTACTACCATGATGAATTAACCACATATTACTTTAGAAAAGACAAATAGGCCCGTCCCGGAATTTGAACACTCATCGTCTGCACGATAAGCTGTGTTCTAACCACTGAGCTTAGGAATCGGAAATTCCTCAGCCACTTTTGGAAGTTGCGTGGGGAAAAGATGGTAAAATAAAGGTTGTTGGTGATGGGTCTCCAACCGCATCGCCCAAAAATCCCTTAAAAGCCCCAATACCGTTAGTCGCCTCTTACGTACATAACATTAGCATGTTCAAATTGGCCTTTTTGGAAATATGTCGGACAGAAAAAAAAATTGTTGTGACGTGAACTGATAGATATTACAAATAACTGTACATTTCATTACATCTGTCTGTCTGTTACGCCTTCATGCCGAGATACATACATATACGTACGGCCATAAATCAAAAAAGGGCTAAAGGTTTAGAGCTAGAAACTGCTCAGCTAGTTTTGGAAGTTGATAAAGAACAAGAAGACAGAAATAAAGTATCTTTGGTGATGGGTATCGTCTCCTACCGCATAGCCCAAAAACGACTTTAAAAAACCCGTACCCAAGGACATGTCATCCCATTTAATAATAATAATAAACACTTTATTGCATACAAATACACAACACACAAACAGTACTTATTTAAAAATTACAAAACAGACAATGTGCACAAAGGCGGACTTATCGCCTGAACGCAATTTCTTCCAGTCAACCTTTTTATTGCTGCAAAATGGATTAAAGAGGTTTCAATAGGGGATGAAGTTGGTATCGAAATTATCTTATTTCTGTATCTAGAAACTTGAAGCAATGGTTTGTTTTATGATTTTATGATTACTTATGAAAGATTTTTTTCAATTCGACCCTAAACGGATTGAAATAGGGGTTTGGAATTTAAGTATTTTTTTAAATTGTACTAGCAAATAAAAAAAAAAAGTAACATTTTAAAATAGTCCCTTAAGGAGAATAAACTTTACACACATAATTCCGTATTTTTTTTTCTTGGATCAGTAAAAACTATAAACTTGGTACTAGTATCAGAGTAGGCAAAAAAAGTAATTTTTAATTTTATAAATTAAACCCTTTAGAGTGGGAATTCGGTTGTATAGTTCATATGTAATACATACATATACTCACGCCATTAGTTCCCAGTAGGGTATTTATAGAGCTAATGTGGAAGGTAATGTTAAAGGACGAACTCACAGGACAAATTTGGACGAAATAGCGAGTGTGCTCAAAAAGGCAGGCGTCCGAAGTATGAAGAATAAAAAATCATGTATGAAAAGATTGATGGATGCGAACGAAGCTAGAGAAGTTTGCCAGGATCGTACAAAGTGGCGATTGATAGTCTCAACCTACCCCAACGGGAACTAACGGCGTGAGAATATGTATGAATGTATGAAATAATATTTAACCATCATTGTTTCTATTCTACAAATGGATGAGGATTCGTTGATTGCAAACAAAATTAACTTTGGGATATATTAGTATAACAGTATGTGAGTAAAAAATGAGTTGGTTCGACTATTTCGGTATTTTTATTTTAAGTAACTTAGATATCTGTGTGTAATGTTGATGTGATCCTATATCCCCATGTTTAACTGTTACTCCGAGTGGTTATTTATTGTAACCTTAAAGAAACCGTGATGGCTCAGTGGAAACAACACCGCTTATCGAGCAGACGATGAGCGTGCGTTAGGGTGGCGTACCATGAAGCTGTATCGAGCTGGTTACTATGTCTAAAAACTCTGCCTAAATAGTGCCTAATTAGTGTAAAACTAAAAAAAATAGTGCCTCTTTGGTTTGGGAAAAAAACACCATTGTCACTGTGTACGCTGGCGTAACGTCAAGCTAGCGTACACATCGCGTACTCGAAAACGGCTAATTTTAAAGCAACAGAGTTTACACGAAAAAACTCTTTAGCGTACACATCGCGTACTCGAAAACGGCTAATTTTAAAGCAACAGAGTTTACACGAAAAAACTCTTCCTAAATACTTCTCCCGTTATGCAAAATTTCATAACGATTGATCTTGTAGGAACAGAGATATTGAACAAGACTTTTCAATGACATACCGTCCTGGCGTTATGCCAGCGTACACAAATAGTGCTTATAGAAATGGACCTTTTTTTTTTAATAAACTCTACATGTATAAATAGTGCGTGAAATTCTGCCCCTCTTAGTGTAAAAACTTTATGCAAATACGCAGTGGATTAATTAAAAATTCTGTGTTAATTTCTGTTCATAGTACAGGTACAGGTATGATGAAAAGTGCTTTCTATTTTTTTTCTAAACACTCTAATTGAAACTGAAACGTCGGTCAAACACCGATCTGGGAGAATATTAACTTTATTTACCTATAAATACAGCTCGAAGTACATATACTCACGGCTATAAATCCCGAGAAGGGGTAGCCAAAGCTAAGGAATTAGAAATTCCTCAGCCACTTTTGGAAATTTGAGTGGGGAAAAGATGGTAAAGTAAAGGTTGTTGGTGATGGGTCTCCAACCGCATCGCCCAAAAATCCCTTAAAAGCCCCAATACCGTTAGTCGCCTCTTACGTACACCGGAAGAAATGGGGTAGTGCTATTCTAAGCCGACACTACACAGCTCGAAGTGCAAATGGAAAAATAAAAAGAAATAGGTCTATCATAAAACTTATATTTAATTTGACATAAACAACTAAAAAGTCAAAAAGTCAAAAAAAAAAAAGTCAAAAAGTTTATTTTTCAAAATAAAGTTAAATACTAACATTTTTTGAACGTCAAAGTTTTAAATTAATCGTTAATCCGTTGCTTCGGAAGGTGTTCGTAAAGAGAAGAAGCAACAAAGAAACTCTTTACATTCACATTTTTTCAAAATATGGTTTGTACAATTTCAGTTTATAAACATGTTTTTACTTTACAAAAGATTTTCTAAGCGACCAAACCAAACGCTAGTTTGACATAATTAAAATAAATTGTCCATCACAAAAACCAATCACATAACGTGAGAAGAAAAATCCTCACCAGACAATTATTCCTAGGAATAACGAGGGAAGATTTATAGCTTTACGGACATGGTCATGTGCGCGTTGGATCCTTGTCGTTTAAAAAATCTTGAACACTGTAGTAAGATTTCTTTAAAAGCATGGCTTTAATTGCCTTTTTAAAAGATGCCACAGGCAATTCCAATATGTCAGAAGGGAGTTTATTGAACATTTTCAGGGATAGTCCCATAAAGGAGTTACTTACTTTATTAAGTCTCCACTTCGGTACGTTAAGTTTCTACTAGGTATTAATTATTACAGTACACATTACATCAGTACATTTTTTTAGTACTATTTTCTTGGCCTAAATGGCCTAATCTATACTTATAATAAATCTGTAGAGAGGTCAATTCTGTACATGAAATATATTTTCAAAATAACTATCAGGGGGTGATTAGGGATCGATACTGATGCCAAAAATGCAATCAGTAAAATTTTTGTCTGACTGTCTGTCGGTTTGTATGTGCCTTATGGAAACAAAAACTACTCGACGGATTTTAACGAAACTTGGTACAATTATTCTTCATACTCCTGGGCAGGTTTTTGTTTACTTTCCAGCAGAGTAGTAAACGGGAATTTTGGGAAATTTTGGGAAAACGGGAGAAGTTACTCCATTTTTTAAGCTTCCGTCGCGTGTGCAGCCTTAATGGTTAAACTTACATAGAAATCATGAATCAAATATTCTTCATAAAGTTATCTAAAAAAAATCCTCAACAGTTTATGTCTATCTTTTACGGTTGACTCACAATAACACGTGTAATTCCTGATAGCTTAGCAGTTCGGAACATTCTGATTATATTTGTTTACTCTTACGTTTGTAAACCTCTCACTCATCCCTAATTTAAAAAAGGTAACAATATTACCTATTTAATAAAAAAAGAATCATAGAAATCGGTAGAGAAACACCGAAATTATACATAAAATAAACCATCGCGCCCGTGACCAAAACCAAATCTTTACTAATTTACATATTACATACTAGATGGTGCCAGTAGTTGCATCCTACATCACGTAATGATTTTCTTTTTAGATTGTTATATAAATACTTCATAGCGTTTTATTCCAAATTTTGCTATTAAACGGAAATACTGAACCGTCCATAAAAGCACATTCAAAATCACCAAATTACACTGTCTAGGGAGTGCTATAAATTTAATAAATTGAAAACTTTGCGCTAAATTTCACAATGCTTGAGCAGTGAATGAAGAAAGAAACATAAGATATTTAAAATAAAAAAACAACGCTACCCGCGCGAAGCTGGGCCGATCCACTAGTAGAATAATGTCACTGTAAAATAAATAAGTACCTACGTAAAAAATCACAGTATAAGTACACTAGGTAACGTTACAAAAATCTCAGTTTTGTGCATTAAAACAGTATTTGTTGTATGCAAAGAATGTAATACGGGTCATGATTTATACATTTGTAGTTGTCACTATCAGGCAGTCGCTATATTTCGGCTATAATAACCTACATAATTTCATTAATTATACATTTTGATCGGGTCTGTACATCTATTCATTTGTTCCTAAAACTTAACATAGATTTTTTAAATCTTTCCACTGCGTATTTGCATAAAGTTCTTACACTACGAGAGGCAGAATTTCACGCACTATTTATACACTAGCTGACCCCACAGACTTCGTACTGTCAAAAGTGTGGACTTTCACGTCGTCAAACTGAAATATTTAACTGAACCTTTGAGGGTCTCTGTCATGCGATGAGAAAAAAGGTGTTTTTCATAGTGTCCTCACAATTTTTTCACTTTATAAATTTTAAGTTTATAAGTATAGTAGTTACGGCTGAGAATTGATTCTTAGTCTGTTTAACCATTTTTTAAGAAACTTTGGTGATCTCTTAATTTTTCTGGGATAAAAAGTGTCCTATTGTGTTAATTTGAATCATTACCTGGCTTCCTGTAAATTTTATTTTAAATACGTTCTGTGAATTAGTCTTCATTTAGCTAAACACACAAACATCTAAACTTTCACATTTATAATATTAATAGGATAAGGCTTAAACATAAGATTCTCGCGCAGGTGACCTCGCTCGCCCGCCGGCCAGCGCAGCGTCTTGTCTTGCGCTTCATGCACGCGTGTAAATTTTGTTACGGAGTAGTTTAAAAACTGTATTATCTGTTGATTGTTGGATTGCTGTGTAGTGCCGGCATAGAATAGCACTACCCCATCTCTTCCCTTGGGTGTCGTAGAAGTCGACTAAGGGTAAAGGGCTTTTTCATCTTCGCCCCTACACCAATCCAAGGTCTGCCGTGCCGAGGGATGCGTGGCCAGGGGTGAGCCTGGTCGTTAGCGTGCCGCCGTCCCGGAACCTGGTGAACTCCGGGTACTAAATAACCTTACCTAGTCAAGCGGGGCTCTGGCTAGGCGGACAGTTTACTTCCCTTGCTTTTCGTGGGGTCCAAATGTGTTTCGCAACAAAAATTAAACACGATGGCGGCGATATGGCTCGCCACCTATCACGCCGTGGTTCCTCGCGGGGCGAAAAGTGGGCTAAAGAGACCCGCTTTGGTACGATGAATGTGTGTGGAGGGATGCATGAAAAATTAGATGAAGTATGTTTGATTATGGAAGACAGAAAACTAGATTTTCTGTGTGTAAATGAAACGAAGCGCAAGGGAAAAGAGGTTTCACAACTTGGCCCATTTACAGCTATCTGGTCGGGAGTTGCCGAGAGTGACAGAGCTTGCCAAGGCGTGGGACTTCTGATATCTGAAAGGATGGCTAAGTGCATGAAAGATTATGCGTGTGTGAGTCCAAGGCTCCTATGGATAAAGGTGAAGGTAGGGCTTGTCCGGATGCGCATAATTTGCGTGTATGCTCCGGACATGTCCAGATCACTATCCGAGAGTTTTGGAATCTGTTAGACGATGTTGCGAATGGGTGTGATGAAAATGAGAAAATTGTTATGTTAGGAGATTTTAATGGTTGGGTTGGTGTGTCACGCAACGGTTGTGAAAGAGTTTTAGGAAAGTTTGGTGATAAAAGAGTGAACGAGAATGGTGAGAAAGTGATTGAGGTATGTTTGGAGAGGAATCTTTGTGTTACGAACACGTTGTTTGAACACAAAGATATCCATATGTATACTAGACAGAGAGGAAGCGAGAGAAGTATGATAGATTTTGTGATAGTGGATGAAAGGCTAAGAGCAAAGGTTGTTGACACCAGAGTCCATAGGGGCATTAACGTTGGCACAGACCACTTTCTCGTGATATCACGATTGAGGGGACTGTGCACGCGTTGGCGTCACAGGGCCAAAGTGTCGACAACTGAATTTGCGAGAATAAAAGTGGAGAAATTGGAAGAGGATGAAAATATTAGAGATGAATATATGAAGAAATTGGACGACAGACTAAGTTGCGTGGAGATGAAGGATGAAATGGAAATAGAAGAAGTATGGGATGTGCTCAAATCGTCAATGGTTGAATGTGCGACGGAAGTATGTGGATTGAGTAAAAGAACAAATAGACCACCAACAAGTTGGTGGGATAAAGATGTGAAAGAGGCAGTTGGAGATAAGAAGAAAGCTTGGTTAGATTTACTAGCGATTAAAGCTAGTAAACGAATGGATGCGAGAGTAAAAGATGATGTAGTGAAGAATAGTGAAGATGAATATAAGAGAGTTAAGAATGAGGTTAAGAAGAAAATAGAAAAGAAAAAGCGTGATCTGATAGAATGGTGTGAGAGGAAACTCTCCGATAATTTCCGGAATAACCAAAAGTTGTTCTGGAAATATATCCGGAAAGAAAAGGGAGTTTCCCAAAACACGAGAGTGAATGTTGTGAGAGATGAACAGGGTGAATTGGCGACGGATGAAAGTAGCATAAGACGAGTATGGAAGAACTATTTTGAGGGACTCTTTGAAAAAGAGGATACATCCATTTCTTCGCCAATCGGCAGTAATGTTGATTGGAACGACGTTATGGGTGACTTTAGTGACAGTGAGATCAGTATGGAAGAAATAATGAAAGCAATGAAAAGTATGAAACTAGGGAAAGCGGCAGGGTATGACAGGATAAACACTGAAATGCTGAGGGCTGGTAAAGGGGTGGTGGCTTCCTGGTTGTACTTCCTTTTCCAAAAATGCTGGTCGAGTGGCAAAGTGCCACAAGACTGGTGCAAAGCGGTAATTGTGCCTTTATATAAAGGAAAGGGGTCACACCAGGAGGCTAGAAACTACCGTGGAATTAGCCTACTCAGCATTGTCGGTAAATTGTATGCAAAGGTTTTGATTGAAAGAGTGATGAATGAAACGGATGATAAAATTTGGGATGTGCAAGCAGGATTTAGAAAGGGAATGGGATGTATGGACCAAATCTTCTCTTTAAGGAGCATCACCGAAAAGTTCTTAGCTAAGAACCGAAAGGTGTATTGCTCCTTCATTGATTTAGAGAAGGCGTATGATAGGGTGGTAAGAAAGTGTTTATGGGAGGTGTTATCCAAGTTCGGTTTGGGGAGTCGACTTATACGTGCACTTGTATCACTCTATGAGGATTCCAGTGCATGTGTGAGAGTAAACGGGGAAAATACTGACTGGTTCGGGATCTCTCGGGGTGTCCGACAGGGTTGTGTAGCTTCCCCGTGGCTCTTCAATTTGTTCATGGATGACTGTTTAACAGAGTTGCGTGAAAGTGATTATGGATTGAGAATGGGTGGATTCATCATTAAATGCCTCTTATATGCCGACGATCAAGTGCTACTTGCATCATCGGTGGAAGAGCTGCAAGAGATGATGAATATTGCATGTGCGTCTTTTGAAAAAAAGGGAATGAGGGTGAATGTGGATAAAACAAAAACTATGGTTTTTGAAAGAGAGGTGAATATGACCGAATGCGTGATTGAGATTAATGGTAAGAAAGTGGAACAAGTGAAAGAGTTTGTGTATTTGGGAAGTTTGTTTACTAGGGATGGAAAGTGTGATGAAGATATCGAGAGAAGAGTGAAAAAGGGTAATGCGGTAAATGGAGCACTGGATAGTCTAATGTCTAGTCAGTCGGTGTCTGAAAAGGCCCGAATGGCTGTGCATGATGCTGTCCTCGTTCCTACGCTTATGTATGGCAGTGAATGTTGGGTGTGGCAGAAGAAGCATGAAAGTAGAGTGAATGCAGTAGAAATGAGATCCCTCAGAAAAGTGTGTAATGTAAGGTTATGTGATCGTGTGAGGAATGATGTGATTCGTGAAAGGTGTGGTGTAAAAGATGATATTGTAAGAAAGATAGAAAAAGGAATGTTGAGATGGTTTGGGCACATAGAGAGGATGGATGACAGTAAATTGGTGAAAGAGATATATAGAGCCAATGTGGAAGGTAATGTTAGTAGAGGACGACCTCGGAGGACACATTTGGATCAAATAGAAAATGTGCTCAAAAAGGCAGGTGTCCGCAGTATGAAGAATAAAAGAGCATGTATGAAAAGATTGATGGATGTAAACGAAGCCAGAGAGGTTTGCCAGGATCGTACAAAGTGGCGATCGATAGTCTCTGCCTACCCCAATGGGAACTAACGGCGTGAGAATATGTATGTATGTATGTATGTATGTATTATCTTCTAAGATGTTTTTTTAAATTAAGTGATGTCAAGGAAAATTTTGTTCTCAATTAAATACTCTCAATCAACAACATATTTATTTGGATAAAGATAAATATTATGTTGATAAAACATTATGGCAATTATGCATTAAATTCGACCAAATTTATTTACCATAAAAATGGTTATAGTAAGTGAAACTTAAAAGTTAGACATATACTGTCGCGGGCATTTTTTAGATCATTTAAAGATAAATAATTCTTTAATACATTTTTTTTGGGTAACTTAAACCGTTTACGCAGCGCACACAACGGAAGCCTTAGTATGAATAATTATCCCCGTTTTTGTAACAGTATTCGCTGATAGTTTGCTCCTGTTGGTCGCAGCGTGATGATATATAGCCTAAAACCTTCCTCAATAAATGGACTATCCAACACAAAAATAATTTTTCAATTTGATTGGGTAGTTCCTGAGATTCTAGCGTTCAAACAAACAAACTCTTCAGATTTATAATATTAAGTATAGATTATCCCCGTTTTTGCAACATTATTCGCTGATAGTTTGCTCCTGTTAGTTGCAGCGTGATGATATATAGCCTAAAACCTTCCTCAATAAATGGACTATCCAACACAAAAATATTTTTTCAATTTGATTGGGTAGTTCCTGAGATCCTAGCGTTCAAACAAACAAACTCTTCAGTTTTATAATATTAGTATAGATATAGAGTTTATTAAAAAAAAGGTCCCTTTCTATAGGCACTATTTGTGTACGCTGGCATAACGCCAGGACGGTATGTCATTGAAAAGTCTTGTTCAATATCTCTGTTCCTACAAGATCAATCGTTATGAAATTTTGCATAACGGGAGAAGTATTTAGGAAGAGTTTTTTCGTGTAAACTCTATTGCTTTACAATTAGCCGTTTTCGAGTACGGCGATGTGTACGCTATCTTGACGTTACGCCAGCGTACACAGTGACAATGGTGTTTTTTTCCTAAACCAAAGAGGCACTATTTTTTTAGTTTTACACTAATTAGGCACTATTTAGGCAGAGTTTTTTGACATAGTAACCAGCTCGATACAGCTACATGGTACGCCACCCTAACGCACGCGACGATGAGGGTTCAAATCCCAGGTCGGGCCTTCACCTATTTGTCTTTACTAAAGTCATCTGTGTGGTTAATTTATCATGGTTGTAACGTCGAGGGAAAACATCGGGCGGAAACCCACATGTGTAAGTTTTACTTAATCATGTGACAGTGTATTCGTACAAAATAGCAATAGGCCTGCCCCTATCACGAGAGTACACTGTCCAAGCAAACGTGGGTGTTCGGAAGCATTAGTATCTCTGCCAACCCCTTTGGGGATATACGGCGTGAACGTTTGTGTTAAAATGTAAGAAATACAGATATATTTTGAATTCTCCATACATTACTCAACTATATCTCCACTAGTTTTCGCGTCGAGTAACCAGAGCGTCAGAGTTAGAAACTCCTCAGCCACATTTGGAAGTTGATTGGGGTGAAGATGGTAGAAATAAAGTATCGTTGATGATGGCTCTCCAACCGCATCACCCAATAAAACACTTAAAAAATGCCCTAAGTTGCATCTTATGACACCCGTGGGTAGACCGGTAGTGACATTCTATACCGGCACTATTTACAACCTATACAGTTTGTAAATATATTTTTTGTTATGACTAACTCAGATATTTTTTAGTTTCATTTGTATTTTATGTCGCGAGCGCCATCTTTATTAATTTACTGTAAATTAAGATTTAGCAGTAATGTTGATTGGAACGACGTTATGGGTGACTTTAGTGACAGTGAGATCAGTATGGAAGAAATAATGAAAACAATGAAAAGTATGAAACTAGGGAAAGCGGCAGGGTATGACAGGATAAACACTGAAATGCTGAGGGCTGGTAAAGGGGTGGTGGCTTCCTGGTTGTACTTCCTTTTCCAAAAATGCTGGTCGAGTGGCAAAGTTCCACAAGACTGGTGCAAAGCGGTAATTGTGCCTTTATATAAAGGAAAGGGGTCACACCAGGAGGCTAGAAACTACCGTGGAATTAGCCTACTCAGCATTGTCGGTAAATTGTATGCAAAGGTTTTGATTGAGAGAGTGATGAATGAAACGGATGATAAAATTTGGGATGTGCAAGCAGGATTTAGAAAGGGAATGGGATGTATGGACCAAATCTTCTCTTTAAGGAGCATCACCGAAAAGTTCTTAGCTAAGAACCGAAAGGTGTATTGCTCCTTCATTGATTTAGAGAAGGCGTATGATAGGGTGGTAAGAAAGTGTTTATGGGAGGTGTTATCCAAGTTCGGTTTGGGGAGTCGACTTATACGTGCACTGGTATCACTCTATGAGGATTCCAGTGCATGTGTGAGAGTAAACGGGGAAAATACTGACTGGTTCGGGATCTCTCGGGTTGTCCGACAGGGTTGTGTAGCTTCCCCGTGGCTCTTCAATTTGTTCATGGATGACTGTTTAACAGAGTTGCGTGAAAGTGATTATGGATTGAGAATGGGTGGATTCATCATTAAATGCCTCTTATATGCCGACGATCAAGTGCTACTTGCATCATCGGTGGAAGAGCTGCAAGAGATGATGAATATTGCAAGTGCGTCTTTTGAAAAAAAGGGAATGAGGGTGAATGTGGATAAAACAAAAACTATGGTTTTTGAGAGAGAGGTGAATATGACCGAATGCGTGATTGAGATTAATGGTAAGAAAGTGAAAGAGTTTGTATATTTGGGAAGTTTGTTTTCTAGGGATGGAAAGTATGATGAAGATATCGAGAGAAGAGTGAAAAAGGGTAATGCGGTAAATGGAGCACTGGATAGTCTAATGTCTAGTCAGTCGGTGTCTGAAAAGGCCCGAATGGCTGTGCATGATGCTGTCCTCGTTCCTACGATTGAGGGGTCATAATCACACACAGTTGGTAGTTCATTATGATTAGTGGAATCCTGCTGCCTATTCCCTGGTAATCCAACCGTCGCAGCAGTGTCTGAGGGAAGTGATCTTAAAATTAACGAGACTAGCAAAAATTTAATGTTGAAGTGTAATGTCTCCTTAGACATAAGACTTTCCCTTAAATCTCCACATTGAGAAGTCGTGGAAGCTGGACACGGTGTCACCCAGTACATGGCTGCTACTCAAGAAATGAGCCTAGTGGCCATTGATTTTGAGTGCAATGTCACCTGCAGCTCTTTGGACTGCATCAAAACTAGATTCTACTGCATATCTTTTAGGGATTTGATTTAGGAGTAAAACTCCCAACATAGCTCTTTTATATATAGCAAGGCATGACAAATAAAAATAAATAAAAGGACTTGTTTTTCTTATGTTTTATTTACATTACAATTAGACACTTACAGGATTATTAATTAAAATATAATGTTTTTGATAAATCTGGTGCACTCTGAAACAAAACAAACACATTATCATTATTTTAAACTGGAAGTCCATCTTTTCTTTACTTTAGTACTTGGAGATTATTTTATTTAAATTGACTCTCTTCTACTTGGAGCAGCCTTGACAATATGATGAGTTATTTTGTATGAAATTGTACAAACAATGGTTTTAATGGGGGATAAGTGTATTAATAAAATAACTGATTAATCATTGCCTCTGTCACTGAAGTTTGTCATGTTTCAATGTTGCAAAGTTATAAAGTAAATAAAAGCAATTTTTAAAAAGGAATGGCACATCTTGTACAACGTCACTATGCTGGCCAAATGTCAAATTATGTTGTAACACTTACTCATAGCTTTAATTCCTGAAATGCTTTATTTTGACAAAGATATAATGGTTCCACTGATATAGCATATATGTAAAGACTTTATGTATCAACTTACACATAATTTAATTATCAAAAATATTGATGTTTAATATATTTTTTATAAATGTAATTTACATACATACATACATATACTCACGCCGTTAATTCCCATTGGGGTAGGCAGAGACTATCGATCGCCACTTCGTACGATCCTGGCAAACCTCTCTTGCTTCGTCTACATCCATCAATCTTTTCATACATGCTCTTTTATTCTTCATACTTCGGACGCCTGCCTTTTTGAGCACACTTTCAATTTGGTCCAAGTGTGTCTTTCGTGGCCGTCCTCTACTAACATTACCTTCCACATTAGCTCTATAGATACCTTTTATCAATTTCCTATCATCCATCCTCTCGATGTGCCCAAACCATCTCAACATTCCTTTTTCTATCTTACTTATAATATCATCTTTTATACCACACCTTTCACGAATCACATCGTTCCTCACACGATCACATAACCTTACATTACACACCTTTCTGAGGGACCTCATTTCTACTGCATTCACTCTGCTTTCATGCTTCTTCTGCCACACCCAACATTCACTGCCATACATAAGCGTAGGAACAAGAACGGCATCATGCACAGCCATTCGGGCCCTTTCGGACACCGATTGACTAGACATTAGACTATCCAATGCTCCATTAATCGCATTACCCTTTTTCACTCTTCTCTCAATATCTTCATCACATTTTCCATCCCTTGTAAACAAACTTCCCAGATATACAAACTCCTTCACCTGTTCCACATCCTTACCATCAATCGCAATCACGCATTCTGTCACATCTTCCTGTCTCTCAAAAACCATCGTTTTGGTCTTATCCACATTCACCCTCATTCCCTTTCTTACAAAAGACTCACATACAATATTCATCATCTCTTGCAACTCTTCTGCCGATGATGCAAGTAGCACTTGATCGTCAGCATACAAGAGGCATTTAATGATGAATCCACCCATTCTTAGTCCATAATCACTTTCACGCAACTCTGTCAAACAGTCATCCATGAACAAATTGAAGAGCCACGGAGAAGCTACACATCCCTGTCGGACACCCCTAGAGATTCCGAACCAGTCAGTGTTTTCCCCGTTTACTCTTACACATGCACTAGAATCCTCATAGAGTGATACCAATGCACGTATAAGTTGACTCCCCAGACCGAACTTGGATAACACCTCCCATAAACACTTTCTTACCACCCTATCATACGCCTTCTCTAAATCAATGAAGGAGCAATACACCTTTTGGTTCTTAGCTAAGAACTTTTCGGTGATGCTACTTAGAGAGAAGATTTGATCCATACATCCCATTCCTTTCCTAAATCCTGCTTGCACATCCCATATTTTCTCATCAGTTTCATTCATCACTCTTTCAATCAATACCCTTGCATACAATTTACCGACAATGCTGAGTAGGCTAATGCCGCGGTAGTTTTTAGCCTCCTGGCGTGACCCTTTTCCTTTATACAGGGGCACAATCACCGCCTTGCACCAGTCTTGTGGTACTTTGCCACTCGACCAGCACTTTTGGAAAAGGAAGTACAACCAAGAAGCCACCAACCCTTTACCAGCCCTCAGCATTTCGATAGTTATCCTATCATACCCTGCCGCCTTCCCTATTTTCATACTTTTCATTGCTTTCATTATTTCTTCCATACTGATCTCACTTTCACCAAAGGCACCCATCGCATCGTTCCAATCAACATTACTGCCGATTGGCGAAGAAACGGATGCATCCTCTTTTTCAAAGAGTCCCTCAAAATAGTTCTTCCATACTCGTTTCATGCTACTTTCATCCGTCGCCAATTCACCCTGATCATCTTTCACTACATTCACTCTCGTGTTTTGGGAAACTCCCTTTTCTTTCCGGACATAATTCCAGAACAACTTTTGGTTATTCCGGAAATTATCAGAGAGTTTCCTCTCACACCATTCTATCAGATCACGCTTTTTCTTTTCTATTTTCTTCTTAACCTCATTCTTAACTCTCTTATATTCATCTTCACTATTTTTCACTACATCATCTGTTACTCTCGCATCCATTCGTTTACTAGCTCTGACCGCTAGTAAATCTAACCAAGCTTTCTTCTTATCTTCGACTGCCTCTTTCACACTCTTATCCCACCAACTTGTTGGTGGTCTATTTGACCTTTTACACAATCCACATACTTCCGTCGCACATTCAACCATTGTCGATTTGAGCACATTCCATACTTCTTCTATTTCCATTTCATCCCTCATCTCCACGCAACTTAGTCTATCATCCAATTTCTTCACGTATTCATCACTGATCTTTTCATCATCTTGCAATTTCTCCACTTTTATTCTCGCAAGATCCGTTGTTGACACTTTGGCCCTATGACGCCAACGCGTGCACAGACCTCTTACTCGGGATATAACAAGAAAGTGATCTGTGCCAACATTCGTGCCCCTATAGACTCTGGTGTCAACAACCTTTGCTCTCAGCCTTTCATCAACAATCACAAAATCAATCATACTTCTCTCGTTTCCTCTCTGTCTTGTATACATATGGATATCTTTGTGTTCAAACAACGTGTTTGTAACACAAAGATTCCTCGCCAAACATACCTCAATAACTTTCTCGCCATTTTCGTTCACCCTTTGATCACCATACTTTCCTAAAACCTTTTCACAACCGTTGCGTGACACACCAACCCAGCCATTAAAATCTCCTAACATTACAATTCTCTCATTCTGATCACACCCATTCACAACATCATCTAACAAATTCCAAAACTCCTCCCTCTCGGAAAGTGACTTAGACATGTCCGGAGCATACACACAAATTATGCGCATCCGGACAAGCCCTATTTTCACCTTTAGCCACAGGAGCCTTGGACTCACACATTCGTAACCTTTCATACACTGAGCCATCCTTTCAGATATCAGAAGTCCCACGCCTTGGCAAGCCTTGTCGCTGTCAGCAACGCCTGACCAGATCGCTGTAATGTTGCCAAGTTGTGAAACCTCTTTTTCCTTTCGCTTCGTTTCATTCACACACAGAAAATCTAGTTTTCTTTCTTCCATAATCAAACATACTTCATCTAATTTTTCATGCATCCCTCCACACACATTCAACGTACTGAAGCGGGTCTCTCCAGCCCACATTTCGCCCCGCGAGGAACCACGGCGTGATGAGTGGCGAGCTGCATCGCCGCCTCCGTGTTTATTTTTAGTTGCACACATTTTGGCCCCACGATAAGCAAGGGAAATAAACTGTCCACCTAGCCAGAGCCCCGCATGACAAGGTAAGGTTATTTAGTACCCGGAGTGCACCAAGCTCCGGGACGGCGGCACGCTAGCGACCAGGCTCACCCCTGGCCACGCATCCTTCGGCACGGCAGACCTTGGATTGGTTTAAGGGCGAAGATGGTAGAAGCCCTGTTCCCTTAGTCGACTCCTACGAAACACCCACGGGAAGAAATGGGGTAGTGCTATTCTATGCCGACACTACACAGCAATTTATGCAAAATGTAATTAGCAAATGTAATTTAATATATCTAAATTTAGTACATTTTTACTACACATGTTTTTCCGTCCCTCTCACTCTTAAAGAGTTTCACTAAGATTAAGTGCAATTACTGCCAATTGCGGGGAGGCCCTTAAAGAGGATCAGAATTCTGTATGCATAGTTTTTTTGGTATTTTTAAATATTTTTGTTTGATTGCAAGCACAAAAATATTAGACTTATTTTAATATTTTTCATTTAAAATGAACAACTGTTATGGTATTTTAAAGATTATCTATCTGTGACATAATTGACTGCTATATCATGTAGAGAATTAATATGATGTAAAATGTTTATTAAAATGTATTTGCAAAACAGTTTCTGAATTGGTAAATTTAAATAATACATACAGATACTCAAAACATACAGAGCTAAGTAATTAGAATTTCTTCATCCAGTTTTGGAAGTTATTTTGGGAAAAGAGGGTAAAATAAAAGTGATGGGTAACCAACTGCATAGCCAAAAATTTCATTAAAAGCTTCAATATCCTTGGTTGCCTCTTATACACACCCACATAACTTTTCATCCTCAGGCTTTCGCCTTTCATTCAAATATTTCTCAAGATAACAAAGATAAATGCTAACTTATTTTTCTACTTTTGTTGAAACGGTCTGCATCCAATATAGAAACGCCTTACGTGGCCGTGTTTTATTAACAATAAAATATATATTAGATATCATTCGGAAATATATTACATATTGTATTACCTATTTTGAGCTGTTCGCATTGATGTAATGGTATAGAATAACCAGTAGGAAAATGGATACTCCTAATACATTTGCAAAAACAGCCAACTGGATATCCGTAATCATGATTGCTGGATGCCGGCAGCAACCTTTAAAAAACACAAAAAAATTTATCTAAGCTAAAGTTTCTGACCAAAACCATAATTACAGATTTTAATGATAAAACTTTAGATGCTACTATTAAAACCAAACTTTCACGTTTCTGTGTTACTTACTCTTGTTTTAATATTTGTTATTATATACTAATACGATACAGCCTTTACAAAATTCAGGTTATATTTTTATTCTAGATTTTTGACATTTCGATTGGCATACCACGTCAGCACAGCACGTCACTCCATACGACACTAAAGACGCGTTTACCTTAGATTTCAAACGAATTAAAATGCTATATTCAGCTATATTTAAAATGTAACAATATCCAAATGAAGATACTAGTAGTAATCTAAAAGTAAGTTTTAAGTTTCAAAAACTACAAATTAGATAGTGTGAAGAAAACTATCGACATTGCACTTGGGGTCTCATTTTATTTAGTGTTTTTGGTGCGTGAATCAGAAATAGAATATATTGTATGAGTTTTGACAGTTGATCTAACCACACTAGCTTTAGTCAACAGACGTCAATTAACAACAACAAACAAAACAAAATTACGGTTAAAAAATTCATGGTTCTCGCTGTTTAGCGGTGGAATTTAATTTAATATCCATTACAAGTATTGTTTGGATCCTATGTAGCAAATTCCAATTATTGAAGCAATTCTCATTGAAATATCTATTCAAGTAAAAATGTATCTGTCGTCTGTAAGCTCTCGTATATTGCTGTACGATACTAATTCTTGGGGCCTAAAACATACTTATGGAAGTTATGATAATATAGCAAGAGATTTAAGTTGGAGTGACGATGGAAAATATATGTTACAGGTAATAATCAGTATGAAAAATCTATTAATGCGCTTTGTCAATGCTTTGTGTTTCAACGAATAAAAAAGCAAGGTATGAAGAGGTTGATGGTTTTAAAAGAAGCTGGATAGCTTTGCCAAGAAACAAAGTGGGAATTGATAGCCCATGTCTAAATATATAGAATTAATGGCGTGAGTATATGTATTTATCCATTTCCACCAAGGTCCAATCATTTATATTTACACTCAACTGCATTCTCAAATTACTGCACCTACATAAAATCACTGGACAGGAACAAAAACAATGACTCATCAGCAGTACTCTACTATCATCCATTAAAGAGGAAAACTAATTAATGAGGAATTAATACCAGTAAAAATGATTTTATTTTGTATTTTGATACCATAGCCCATTTTTCTTATAATAACCTCAGACATACTAACAAATTCAGGCCAGTAGTAAGGAACAGTTGTATGATGCCACTTTGAATATAAATCATTTGTATCTGTAGGCTTGGCATCTTTCTTATTTATTCTAAGAGAAACATTAAACAAAGGCTATTGGCTTTACTATGCGTTACAATACTGCAATTTTATAATATGCTTTCAGGATTATAACTTTGCAAAGAGTTTTCTGAAATCATTTAAAATACAATCAACAATGAAACCAAAAAGCTATTTTGTAATACAGAACCAGTTATAGCCTACCCTAAATAAACATAATAATGTCAAATGAATGTTAATAACAATATTTCATAGTTTGTGAAAAGACATACAACAAATCAATATAAATATGTCGCAGTCATTAAAATAGATATTTATATAGATGCATGTATTTATTTTTAAGTAGTTAAAGTTTCTCATTCAGTATAAAATACTAATGTTACAATTAGACCTTTTAAAAATATGTAATTTACTTACCTTCCAGGTGAACGCCAAAGGCTTAGTAGAAATATTAAGCACTAACGACCATGAAACTAAAACCTTGCAACATGTGCCTTTCAAAGACACATGGTCAGCATCCTTTCACCGGGATGGTCATCGTAACATTGCAATTGGCACCAAATTGGGCAATGTTTTAATATGGGATACCAAGAGTAAAACCATAACTAAAACCTTCCCGACACCCTCACAGCAATCTGCAATCAACTTTGTCAGCTTTAACACAAAGAACACAAGTGTTGCTGCCTCTATGCAGAATGGAGATACTATCATCTATGGTCTGGTTTCCAATATACCAGTACTGACTGTTAAATTGCCCTGTTCTAAAAGTATATCTGGTATGAAGTTTCATCACGAATCAAGAGCTCTCCTTGGATTTGCCACTGATGAAGGCCACTTAGTTCTCAGGGATATCACCACCAATAGGGACAAAGTTTTCTTTGAAAGTGTACATGCATCACCTGTTACTGATTTTGCTTACTCCCTTGTTCACAAAGAAGTGATGTTATCATGTGGATATGACAAGATTGTCAATGTGTATGATGTTCGTCTGCAGGGCATAGTTTCTACTATACACACTGCATATCCTTTGACTTCCATGTCAATCAATGTTGATAGTTTAGTTGCTTTAGGTACCAAAGTTGGAGCAGTATTGGTCTATGATTTAAGGGATTTAAAAAATCCATTCAAAGTCTTAAGAGGTCATGAGAATGAGATTTCTAAAGTAAAATTCCAGCCTGTGTATAAGAGGACAACATCAGAGGATGCTAGTCTACATAATGACACAAACTTGATGTCTCCAAATACAAAAACTTCCCCAGTGAAAACTAGAATTTCTGATTTATTCTTTGCCGTTGAAAGTCCCACCCCACCTCGATCTAATGTAGCACAATCAAACCAAACAAATAGTAATGCTGATTCATTCTTGGCTATGATGGGGCTGGATAAGTCTTGTAATGACCTTGAAAATGGCAATTTGTCAGCAGAAGATTGGAAGAGTGAACAAAGGTACAAGAAAATTGATGCAGAAAAAAATGTTAGTAAATTTTCAACTCCCCTTACTAGTAAAGTTGGGGAAAATTATACCTTACCATCACCCATTTGTAACGCAAATGGCATAAACTATGATGGTCTGTCTGCACAATTGGCAAACCTTCAAATGAATACACTTACTAATTCTGACAAGAAAATATTACAGGATCTAGAGAGTTCTTTGCAATCAAATTTCACAAAATCCTTGAGTGACTTGGATACATCACTAAAGTTGGCATTATTTGATTATTCAAGAGAAAACAAACACCATTATCTGAATGTCATGATGGTCTTAACCAAACAAAAGTTATTATTGGAAAAACAGTTGAACAGTATGAATACCAGTCTGGTGGCACTGACACAGAACCAGAACATATTATTGGAAACCGTTAGGAAACTTTCTTTTGAAATAGAACTGTTGAAATCAAAACCGATGAATGGACATGAAAGCCCCAATTGAAAATAAGCTTTTTGGGTTGAACCCATGAATATGCATATCAATTGAATCTAACAGTAAACTAACCTACTAGACTACAGGTGCAAAATGATAATGAAATTATGTGAAGTATTTATATATGAAAGATGTTGTGTACAGGAGGAGTGATAATATATTGTTGGTAGATATTAATTGGATAAGCACAATCAATTATGCCCCAATGTGTAGTGCTCTTATGAAATCCAAACTATAATCAAAGATAAATTGTTTTATACCAAAAAAGACGAAAGTTAATTAGTAATTATGAATACTCCCTTCCCTGAGGGTGGGTAAAATGTCTTAATTTATTTAATTTCATTAATCAATTGGATGCCCAATTTATGGTTCTCTTACACTATTTTTCACTCTTTAACAACCATAACTAAATCTTGCCAATTCTAATGAAAGCTGTATAGTATTGAGTTGGAATATCACTACCCGATTTCTTCCTTTCGTGTCTATCATGAGTGATGTGCAGCTATTTATATAACAACTAATAATAATAATAATAATAATAATTTATTTCTCCAAAATACCTAATACATTTATAGCTAAAATTTACAACATAAGCAAAGTTCCAGGTTAGGCATATTTAAGTAGGGTCATTGACGCCATAATAGGTCGAGCCTGTGCTATGGACGCCAATTTCCAAAGGAAAATTTATAACATTTACTGGAACAAATTAAAATCAAAATCAACAAGTTGTTACTCAGGAAACAAAAACAAATATAAGACTAATGGAAAAAAAAAATGAAAAATTATACAATGAAAATATGTGAAAGAAAATCTCTCCTTTGACACATGCGTTTGTTGTGTGGTTGTGTGTGTGTGTGTGTGTGTGTATGTGTTTAATGTGTGTGTGTTTAGGTGTGTGAGTGAGAATGTGCGTGTGTGGATGTTGGTGAATGAGTGTGGTTGTGTAATACATAAGAAGAATTAAAACACTACGTTATATATTTTAGGAAAAGTTCTGTTGAGTCATAATCAAGCGTATTTAGCCATTCAGTCACTTTTTTCTTAAGAGTGTAGGTGCAGAGGTCTAATATGGGGATTATTTGATTAAATTTGTTATACAAAAATGGGCCTAAGAAACAGAAAAAGTGGTTTGTAAATTGTGTTTTAAGCCGGGCTGGCGGGGCAATAAGTGGGTTCCTGGTAGACCGAGATGAAAGGGAGCTCGTGTGTGTTGTAAAAGAATGCTGTCGCAGTAATGTATGCAGAATAAAAAGCTGGCGTACAGTTAGTAACTTGCATTCCGTGTAAAGCTGTTTAGTTGGAAATAGCCGGGGTTTGTGGAGCATAACTTTGATAACTGCTCTTTGTGCACGTTCGACGGGCAGTATAAAAGTTTTGGCTGCGCCCCCCCAAGTAGAAATGCAGTATATTAGTAATGACTGACAAAGCGCCAAATATACACTGAATAATAGTTTTTTGTCTGAGACGCGGCGAAGCTTGCTGAATATATAAACTAGTTTTTTGAGTCTAGTTGCAAGATTAGCTAAGTGATCGGAGAAAGAAAGTTTATAGTCAATTTTAATTCCTAAGTACTTAACTATCTTGACGTTTTCTATAGTAGGACAGGAGCAGGATTTGGGGAATTCGGTATGTGGACAATTAGTGTGGAGTGAAAAGGTGTTAGCTGGGGGTTGGGTTTTGTTTGTTATCGAAAAAGTAATGTACTGGGTTTTGGACGGGTTTAGGCAAAGTTGGTTATCTGCCAACCAAGCTGACACTGTATTAAAACCACGCTGAGCGTGAGCATACGCACTGTGCCATGTGTCAGCTGAGAATGTAAGAACAGTGTCGTCTGCAAAAGAAGTTATTTTGCCGTTTACCACATCGAGGCTGCATAAATCATTTATGTACAGAAGAAACAGAATTGGTCCCAGAATGCTGCCCTGAGGCACACCATAACTTATGGGTTGTTCAGAGCTGGTTTCACTGTCTATAACAACATACTGGGAACGGTTAGATAGATAGCTCCTGAAGAGGGCGAGCTGCACACCGCGAATACCCAAAGCTTCCATCTTCGTTAGGAGTTTTGGAATCGATGTAGTGTCAAACGCCTTTGCTAAGTCCAAAAATATTGCCAGTATTTTCTTTCTTCTATCCAAACCCATAACAATATCATCGGTAAGTTTGTGGACTGCATCTGCTGTGCACCGCCCGCGTCGGAATCCAAATTGGTTTTTGGATAGAATATTTTTCTCTTCAAGAAAGCTGGTCAGACGGGAGTTTATAAGGCGTTCAAATATTTTTGACAGCGCAGGCAGGACGGAGATGGGGCGGTAATTGTTGACATTACATCGATCACCCGACTTAAAGATGGGGTGGACTACAGCCCTCTTCAGGTAATCTGGAAACACACCATTTCGCAGACAGAGGTTAAATATGTGGGTAAGGGAAGGAATCATAATATTTTTATATTGTTTGATGATTGCCGATGATATATTATCCCAACCCACAGCACAGTCCGTCTTCAGGGAGTCAATGACCTGTTTTACCTCATGGTAGTCGGTATCAAGCAAGACGAGTGATTCAGAAGGCTGCTTACATCGTGGTATCGGATATTGTATTTGAGATGGAGTTACACCTTCTGCAATCTCGCGCCCTACGCCAACGAAGAATTCGTTTACCTTTTCGATTGATTGGGCCGGCTCCTTACAACTAGAGAGCAATTCTCTCGCTGTGCTTTTCGACTTTGCCAGTCCCGCCACATCTCCAATCACTTTCCACAGTCGCTTGTTATTTGTCTTGGCGTTGTTTAATTCGGATTTCTCATAGTCGTTTTTAACCTTTTTAAGTATCGAATTACAAAAACCACGGTATCGTTTAAAAGTCAAGGAAAGAATGGCGTTGTCAGGGTCATGTTTAGACTTTTTGTGTAAGTTGTCCCTGTTTCGTAAACATCTGAGGAGACCAGGAGTTATCCATGGTTTGATAATTTGTTTTCGGTGAGGAAGCGAGACTAATTTGGTGGTTTTCGCAATAGCGCTACGGAACTCATCAACCAGGTAAGTCAGGGCCACATTTGGATCATCCGATGAAAAAATTGGTTCTAGGTCAATAGCATTAAGCAATAAATTAAGCTCTTTATTATCCACCTTTTTCAGAGTTTTTTGGGTTTTTTGTAGTTTTATTGAAGAGAGTGCTAAGAAAACCGCATCGTGATCCGTGACCGCGGATTGAACAACAAGAGTTACTGCTGGGTATTGTGTCTTCAAAGCAATATGATCCAAACAAGCCTTCTTGTGTGTGGGGAGATAATGTGCCGGTAGTATACTATGATTGGCCAAAAGGTGTAGGTATTCGTCCTTGTTAATGTCTATTACGTTCTCTGAAATGTTTATATTTATATCGCCGGCTATTATTATTGTTTGGAAGCTTTTGAGTTTTTTTAAAGCTACGTCTAGTGAATCAATAAATTTTTGCGGGTTTAGGAAACACCATGGTCTATAAATAGACAAGATGGCGATGTCAGCACCAAGCTCAATAACCATACAGCTTGCTTCGTCCAGTTCGGGCTCATAAACAACAATTTCTTTTAATTTGCTATGAACATAGACAACGACACCATCATTTTGGTTAAAAGGATTTGAGGATTGATACGATTTATAACCTTGCAGGTGAGGAATTTGGGGACTGCCTTTTAACCAGCACTCTGATAGAACGATAATGTCAACATCAGAGTCAATCCTTTTTAGAAGAGTTTCAAAACTAGCAAAATTTGCAGCTATACTGCGAATGTTTTGAGACAATATTTTAAGTGGGTTATGCAATTTCGAGACTGTAGAGTAGCATTGTTCAGGATCACAATATCTTGATTGTGATATGCATAAATTGTCCACCGTCGGATCATCTTTATGGTTATCGAATTTGAATTGATAGAACGGGTAACAAGTGTGGAGATGACAATTTTATTAATAATGTGTTGGTGATGGATTCTACGTTGTAGTGTTTAAAAATCATAATAAGTGTGGTGTTTTCTTCGGGATGTAAATATTTGTATGTATTTGTTTGACTTGTAATTTGAGAAAATGAGTATGTATAGGATGTGTAGGTAAATAAAGTTGTGTGCAACTGTAGTAAGTAAAAAAGAGAGATTAGTTCCAAAAGAGACAAAAGTATTAAAATTATAACTAAATCTAAAGTAATATAAAACATTAAACAAAAAAGAGTTATAGTGATTACATACGATAATAGTCACAGTTTTAGTTGTGACTCATCTGACAAAAAGGTGATTTTTCCGCCATCTTCCTTTCGCAGCAGTACTTTGGAGTCAGCAGTCCAGCAGTATTTAAATGCTCCTTCTTTCACCAGCTGTCTTCCTTTGTAGTACAGTGCTCGAGATTTCGGTGTAAGATGTAACGGTGTAACTGTTTCCTTATTTAGTTTTTGATGTTATTCATACATTGGTATTATTATAAATTGCCGGAGATCTCCCATTTGATTATACGAGGCAATATACTAAGAATTAACTTAGGTTTCTAATAAAATATTGTTTACAATATGTTTAGTAGATATGCATATTTTACTTCCAAATTGGAACACCATACTTCTTTAGAACGGAATAAGACTGTGGTTTATTTAGTATCAATCCTAAGTCACTATTTTTTGTTTTCATAGCATCATTTGTTGTTAATATCCATACCATATTACGTTAGTAAATCATGAAATGGAGAGAAAGTGCCACATATTGTAGAATAAGCTATCCTATTAATGTTATAAATGTGAAAGTTTAGATCTTTTTGTGTTTGAAGTAAAAAGAAATTTAGCAAAATGCTAGATCATGACCCAAATTATAACATAGGATACTTTTTATCCCGGAAAAATTTGACCAAAAAAATATCCACATCTGATTGAACTCAGAGTACTAGAAGAAACGCCTTAAGTTTGGCATAAGCAAATTTACAGTACGAAGTCTGTCGGTTCAGCTAGTTAGTATGTATGTTTGATGTTAAATTTGTTCCATTCTCGCATTAGTGCCTTCCATACAGGATAGTTTGCTAAACATGTTACTAAGTTTAATTCAATTATTATTGGTTGAAGATATATCTCTACTTGTTATTTCAACTTGTTTGAAAATATCATTGTCTTGAATAATGAAATGATCTTGTTAAATACACATATTTGAGACACATCTTATTTGATAAACAGTTAATGTTTCTGCCCACATTTCTCAATAATACCTATTTGAATGTCTTCTGGAGCTCTCAATGTTTTAGCATATAAAAAATATCATATGCATTTTGAGTTTTGTGTCATGTCACTGCTAGTCTTTTCTCAATTAGTATGAGGATATATTTTGTTTGTTAACATATCAGGGAGTTTTTGTTGCTTACCATGTAAAATAGACCATACAACATGTTCATAAAATGAATAAAAAGCACATTGCTAATGAAGTAATTTTTTGGTTTGTTCAGTTCTATTATGAAGTTTAAAATTAAGTATTTATTTAGTGCTTGGTGAATCTGTGGTCAATGATATAAAAAAGTGATCTGTTAAGTGCCATGGGAAGACAAAGGAAGTTGTTTCAATAAGTGATTTTGAGAAATAGTAAAATGAAAATAAATGTTGTAACAAAACATATTTATTGTTTATTTTATGCTTATTTAATCTATATTCACAATATTATTAATACTTAATGTACAAACAAACCTTAAGAGTTTGTCTAATTTTTACAGGCTCTATAAAAACTTAGCACAGCAAAACCAAATGTTCAAATGTCAAATGCTCACATAGTATGTAATCTGAAATGGATGCCAGGAAATGTAAAGTATTCATTTGCTGTGTAGTACCGGCTTAGAATCTAACCACCCCTTTCTACTCAAGGGTGTCTTATGAGGCAACTAAGGGTCCCATCACCAGCAATACTTTATTTCTACCATCTTCCAAATGTGGCTGAAGAGTTTCTTGCTCTGAAGCTCTAGCTAAACCTTTTTGGGATTTATGGCTGTGAGTATATGTATCTAAGAAATCTGCTGACAAATTATATAGACACTTTATTGACCTCATCCACTGCCATTCTCATGACTACGCAGTTGCTTTGTCTTTAAGGTAGTGTGAAAAATAGTTTGGCTTATCACTAAAATCTCTTCTAAGGTGGATTTTTGTTTAAGCATGTTTAATTTTCAGGGTGGATATTTGGAATTCACAAAATATTAAATTAACTCGCCAATATTTTACTATTCATTTTCCTACGTTTCTCACAGGATTCATGGAGATTTTAAGTATGGAGCATGCTGTATGAGATAAGTATAAAGGCCAATGATAATGTTCTTATTATTGGAATAACCTTATTATATATAAACTTTTACCATATTAATAGTAAGGCAGTATTTGTTATCATAAAGAAATAGGTTTTTAAAACAGTAATGAGATTTTGAGGAAAAAGCAATTAAACAGAGGATGGATTTTATTATACTAATACAGTCTTGTTTCACCGAAGATTAACTGTATTTAGGATTGAATAGGTGGGTGAATACTTAGACATACTTTTCCATAAGCTGAAGCCAATAGTTCCAACATTATAAAGTTATTACATACATACATATACATACTCACAGCTGTAATTCCCTTTAAGGGGTAGACAGAGCTAGGGAATAAAAAATTCCTTAGCCACTTTTGGAAATTGCGTGGGGAAGAGATGGTGAAATAAAGGTTGTTGGTGATGGGTTTCCAACTGCATCGCCCAAAAATCCCTTAAAAGTGTCCCCAATACTGATAGTGGCCTCTTACATACACCCACCAGAAGAAATGGGGTAGTGCTTTTCTAAGCTGACACTACATGTATATAATAATACAAGTTATTATAGCCTGTAATGGACTTTGTGGTATAAAAACAGTAGTGAAGTCCAATTGAAATTTTGAATTTATGCTGACAATATAGCTGAATCAGGTTCCAACATTGTTTCATTATTGTCTATCAAGTCATTGCATTTCTCCATATTACTTAAAATATACTGAACCTTCCAATGTTTTCTAAGCAATGCCAAATCTAAATCAAACTTGCTTTGCCTAATACACTGCACAGCCGTGCAGTATGCAGTGGTTTTTAATTGAACACCTAAATCATGTACTAATGTCCATAAATATTTCTCATATTCATTAACTGATTGCACCTCTAATGTAAAATTTGGACTGTCAAAGTGAACACATTTAATACCATACAGAATAGGCATTTTACTATCAACTGGGCGAATTAATCCTTTTGAGGCTAAATCATAAGCTGTTTGAGATTCCATATGAAGTCCTGAAGACTGATACATAGCTTTCTGATGAGCAGCTTGCATATGAGCTACGACACGATCAATTTTCTCTCTTGTGACATGTTTGTACGAAGATCTCTCCATTGTTCTTCCATTCCAGAAATATGTATCTGTAGCTTTACCCAGTTGACCCTGTATTTTAAATGCGCGTGTCGCTTTTGTTATATTTAAGTGAAAAGCTAGTCTGGTTCCTTCGTTTATGCCAAGAATTAGAACGCCACTGGTGAACAGACCTAAATTAGTTGCAAAGTTACACTTAAAATCTGGCCGCATATACCTGGGACCACATACTAATGGATGGTCAGCATAGTTTGGCACGATCTTGACAGCCATCGGCTCATTGGTGGCACCAACAATTTCAACACGATTCTCAAGCGGTCTGTCTGGAAGAGCATTTAAATCTCTGCAAATATTTGCGATAATAGTTTTCTGTACTTGTCTTATAGGGACACCTGCTGGTTTGTAGACACATATTACACCATTTAAAGCTTTATATATTTTTGCTGCATCACGGATTTGTACCATGATACTTAATTAATTCTTAGATTTAGAGTCTTTAACCAGTGATTGTTGATTGCAAAATTATATTTTTGAGGTTAGTTGTTGTTTGTTATGATTTGTTTTTTTTTTAAAGTTTGCTTAATTTAAGTCAGGCTAAGAGCAAAAACCAAAATGCCAAGTGTCTTGTCTGTCTGGTTCATCAAATCTGTGCGTGGTGTGGTGTTGTGCTATAAAAAGCTACTGGCACAGAGCACATTATAAGACAACCCGATCACGCGCCAGCTCAAAGCCTCAGAGGCCACCAGTGCTCGCGGATAAAGAACATACCACTCCAGAAGAACCCCGAATTAGAACCTCCCTTTGCCTGTCACTGGCATAGGCCTCCCGACCGATGGGCGCGAGAGTTCGCACTATATGAAATAAGCCTCCCGCTTGGACACCTTGTTAGGGCTCCTTTCCCCCTCTATCCGATTTAGCTTAGGTACACTCCTTTGCCCCGCCCCAGGCCCTAAGCTGTAGGGCACACATAAAGTCATGATGAAGCTGCACAGGCTTCTTCGAATCCTTTCGAAAAACAAGTACATTATAAGAATAGATACTTGGCTTCTGGCAGAATAAACCGGATAGCCCGTTTGCCACTTTGGAAAGGCAACATATATCCGATATGTTACGCCTTATTTCAAGCGGAACAAAATGATAAATTTCACACCTTTCGGCATAACTTGATATAAACTGCTTACTCTTAAAATCAAGATAAGAGATACCTAAGAAATTTCCTCTGAATCGCTTCTATTTTTAATTATTATATTTGGTACTGAGGATTCCACACGGGCGACGCATATTCTAAGTGACTACGAACATAGGCGCAATAAAGAACTCTAATGGCTTTAATAGCTCGAAAATCCGACGCAGTTCTCATAATAATACCAAGTGCTTTGGTGGCTTTTTTAACTATATGGTCAATATGTTTGTCAAATATTAACTGGTTGTCAAATATTACTCCTAAGTCTCGCATTCAGTCAACATTCGTAATTACTTTGTTACCAAACGAAAAATGGAACCCATTTGATTACCTTTTCCCCATTCAATTTCCAAAAGTGGATAAAGAATTACTATGACATTATGAAATACTTTTTATAAGAAGAGGCCACGAGTACTCTATACGGTGGGCTCGATCACAAACGCGCTCGCGGTCATAGATCGCCATAGCCCCACTGCGACTATGGAAATTTGTTATATACTGGGAGATACGATTTCCACTTGCCCTTTCGGACTCGAGACGACAACTACGACTTGTTACACTTTTTATATGGAACAAAAGTGGAAACATCATTGGGTGGCCCAAAAAAAATCTAAATCTATGGGACGGCCTATGGATAGCCTAATTTGTCAAATTTAATTTATTTTATGATTTTACGTCAAACTGTACTTTTAAACTTTCGATGGGATCTTCAAAAAGAAAATCTGTTGTTTTATTTGACATTTTGTTGTTGAAATATATTTAAAATTTTAAGTTAAAATGTTATGCTATTTTATTATTTTTATAACTTTTACATGTGTGCTAATAACTAGACCAATATACTGTTTATTCCCGCCAAAGTTTCAATGGAAGTACATAGATTATGCCTGGGAAAGTTGGGAAACTCGGGAGGAAGCCATTCGTACCGGGAACTATATTCCTGATAATAATTTACCCGTCGGAATAGCAAGATGGAATGATAAGTTGTTTATTACTATACCTCGTTGGAAACGGGGTACGTGTGATTCCTCATAACTTTTTTCTACACTTAAGAACATATTTATCTTAGGCAGCTTTGCTTGGTATACAGTTTTCCTGAAGTTTAGAATGGCGGGGTTAGTGACTTACATTCTGTACGAACACTATTTATGATTTAAGTTCATTTCAGCCATGTGGGTTTCGCTCCCCCTCCAATGGTTTCTTTCATACATCAATAAACCACCCAATGACTATGAAACACTACAACACTAACAAATACTAACACTGTCTTATCCAAATTTTACCACTTTATGGAAAAAAAATTTTCTTTCCCCGACACAAATCGTTAATAAGTGTATCCAAAAACTTATATGATAATTTTTAAACTAAGTATAATTTAAAAAGTTACATATAAACGTCACACACACCCCTATTTCATCCCTGGGCTGACTGGAACTGCCCCCGTGGTCTCGCGGTTAAGCGCTTGGTTTCAGGTACGGAGGTCTCGGGTTCGATTCCCGGGGGGTGGTAACCTTACGAATTTAACCCAGTCTGGAAGGATATTGCAGGCTTGAATCACCTGATTATCCAAAAATTAAGATGATTCCGTGCTTCAGAGGGCACGTTAAGCCGTCGGTCCCGGCTACTATACGATAATAGTCGTTAGTTTGCCAACCCGCAATTGGCCATTCATTATGGTGGACTATGGCCAAAATCGCCCTATATAGGGTAGGCTTGAGCCCCTTGGATGGGACATATATGGGCTGTGAGGAGGCTGGAATTCCTTGTCTTAACATTTTCTTCATCAATCTATTTCACTCTCAACTTCAAATAGTGGCACTGAAATTATCGATTCTCGAGCTTTTAGAGTTACCCATAGAGGTATATTAGTAAGAAATGTAAAAAGGTAGGTTTGATACCTACTATTATACCTCTATGACGTTACCATTTGAACAGCCTGTTATACATTTTAGGCGTGCCGTCTTCCCTGAACTGGATAAGGCTGGACATGGAGGCGGACCAGCCGTTCCTGATGCCGTACCCGAGCTGGGCGGACAACTATGTCAGCGACGAATCCATCTGCGTCCCCAGCAACGCCACCGTGGTGTCCGCCTTCAGAATTCACGTGGATGAATGTAACCGTCTGTGGGTCGTCGATACCGGCACAGCGGATATTTATGGTGTGTAGCAGGCTTCTATTAGGGTTGGATTCCTAATATGTATAGGTATATTGTATCATATGAATATATGATAAATCCCATAAAGGGGTACCTAAAGCTCCAAAATTAAATAAAAGCCGAGGTACTGAACTATTTATATGAATAAATCTAACAGTATCTCACATGGCATAGTAGCACGTACTCACCTCATACTATCGAGGCCTTAGTGTAGTTACAAATTAATGTCTTATTATTACTAGCGCTTACTTATTTCAATTGCAGGAAACCCAAACCAAGTGACAGACCCCTCGATCGTGATTTTCGAACTAGAAAATGACACATTATTTCATCGCCACATTTTGAGCAATGAAGCTATCTGAAGCTATCAAAGGCCCGGAAACTTTCTTTACCAGTATTGTAAGTTTACAGAGAGTTGACCATCGTAGCTTGATGGTCAACTCAATCTCAATCAATCTTCATCTTCATGGTCAATCTTTTGACAAAATTATAATTTATTACAATCTTTGTTTCTTGAATAGTAGTAGGTTGTGACATAATCAATTTAGTGTCAATTAAGTTTATCATGTTGTTTAGAATAGCACCACACCGACCACACCACACCCAATATGTTTGTGTGTGTCTTACAAGCCGACTAAAGAGCCGGACTTTTTATGTAATTTGTGGCTGGACATGACTGACTTGACCTTTCACCAACCGATTTATTACAATCTTTTCCGTACTCAACATCCAAAAGTTGCTGAGGAATTTAGATTGCCGATGCCCTAGCTACCTTCTATTGCGATGTATAGCCGTGTGTATATGTAAAGGAATAATTTACAGGTGGTGGATGTAATAAACGGAGAGTGCAGCAACGCGTTCGCATACATAACCGACATGGGTGCTAACGCCATCGCAGTGTACAGTCTGGCGGGTGACGAGTCCTGGAGAGTGGACCACCCCTACTTCCACTTCGACCCTCACGCTGGCATCTACAGCGTCGGCGGGGTGGACTTTTATTGGAGCGATGGGGTCTCTTCGGCAGCGTTGTCTAACCCAGATAAAGATGGGTAGATACATTTTATGTTCTAGCATCATAAGATATTTTTTGTGAAATAAAGCTGCCATTAACTTTACTTGAAACTAGACGTGTCCCTAGTTCAATGAGGTTGCGCATATATACATATTTCTATTTATATATATATATATATATATCTATACCTAAGACCAAAATTAATTAATAAAACATTTAACCCCTTTCTGGTGGGTGATCAGCGTAGGGAGCGTAAAGCGCCGGATACACTAGGGAACATTTTGTCCCGCAACATGACGCGCAACACTTAATATACGTGACGCTGCAACGTTGCATAGTGTCCCGCAACAAGTCTCACGACATTGTACGTGACGCGGGGCATGTTGCTTGCTCCCGCCTCGTGAGCGGGCGCACGAGTCCCGCGTCAGTGTCGCGCCATTTGTCGCCGAGTGTAGTCGCGTACGCAACGTGCCTATTAACTGTTTTTTCTCGTTGTAGTAAGAAATTCCGCATCCACCACCTTCTTTTTCTCTTACTTTTCAGCACACTCGATATAATTACTGTGTACGCAGTACTAATAGCCACAACCTCCTAGGGCGACATTTCTATAAACACTGACTAGTGTGGCCTACACAATGTTCCGCGACATGTTCTACGGCATGTTCCACGTAGTAGTCGAGGAACATATTCCGCAACATGTTGCTCCATTTGCCCCCTAGTGTATCCCAGGCTTAAGGCATGTGAGAAGGAGTATACAACATGAGAAGTGAGAAATTGTCTGATTACATAAATGCTACGGGGGCTGGCAAACCAATAAATTTTACTGACTGATTCCTTAAATCTGTGTTTCTCAAAATTTACCGCTTTATCCTCTAGGAGGCAGCGGGGCTAATTTACAAATTATATTATTATATTCGTAGTATAGAAATGATGGTATCGTCTCGTCTGAACTATGCCGGTTCATGTTAACAGGAACCCCTCAATGTGTTTTCAGGTTACGAGACTTGTACTTCAGTCCCGTGTCCAGTATTCGACAGTTCAAAATATCTACAAGCTATCTCCGCGATAGGGGTATTCCGCAGGATGAATTTTTTGATGGGGTTGTGGTAAGATTTATTTTCTATCTCAACAGTAAACATAAAAAAATACTTGCACTACATTGGTATTACATCGACTACCATTAACTTTATGATCGGAAACAATTTCGAAGATTCCAAGTCTATTTCGCTATATACTCACTGCCATAAATCTCGAAAAGGGGTAGCCAGAGCTTTAGAGCTGAAAAACTCCTCGGTCACATTTGGAAGTTGATAGAGAACAAGATGGTAGAACTGCCAAGAATATCACTGTTCTATTCATTTTCATAGATAGGGTATAAGGGGACTAAGGTGCAGCAGTCCGTTTAATGGTGATTTGTTGATGTTGTTAAGTATTTTTACTATTATTAATGAAGTAATTATATTAAAAAGTTTTATTTAATATTTTACTTCTTGTTGGATTCCCAAATATATAAGATATACAAATGTATTTATAGTAGCGTTTATGGGCATTTAAACAAAAATTGCAATAATAAATATGATTGAAAACATAGACCTACATAGATATGATTATTACGTTAAATTTTGTTTAATTAACATTAAAAGCACATACAAGTGTGTGTATCAATGTTTACAATGATGGGTTCATTTACAGCAAATCAGCAAAATTTGTTCTATGCGAAAACATTTATCGAAAACATAAAGTCAGCATTATGGTATTGTGTAATATTGCATACTAGCGATCAAATTGCATATGCGCAGTTGAGAAGCCTTCAGACATACATATACTCACGGCTATAAATCCCAAAAAGGGTAGCCAGAGATTTTCAAATAGTTGTTCCTCAGCCACTTCTGAAAGTTTAGTAAGGTAAATAAAGTAGAATAAAGGCGTGCGTTAAGGTGGCGTACCATGAAGCTGTATCGAGCTGGTTACTATGTCAAAAAACTCTGCCTAAATAGTGCCTAATTAGTGTAAAACTAAAAAAAATAGTGCCTCTTTAGTTTAGGAAATAAACACCATTTTCACTGTGTACGCTGGCGTAACGTCAAGCTAGCGTACACATCGCCGTACTCGAAAACGGCTAATTGTAAAGCAACAGAGTTTACACGAAATAACTCTGCCTAAATACTTCTCCCGTTATGCAAAATTTCATAACGATTGATCTTGTAGGAACAGAGATATTGAACAAGACTTTTCAATGACATACCGTCCCGGCGTTATGCCAGCGTACACAAATAGTGCTTATAGAGAGGGACCTTTTCTTTTAATAAACTCTATATGTATAAATAGTGCGTCAAATTCTGCCCCTCTTAGTGTAAAAACTTTATGCAAATACGCAGTGGATTAATTAAAAATTCTGTGTTAATTTCTGTTCATAGTACAGGTATGATAAAAAGTGCTTTGTATTTTTTTTCAAAAAATTATAATTGAAACTGAAACGTGGGTCAAACACCGATCTAGGAGAATATTAACTTTATTTACCTATAAATACAGCTCAAAGTGCAAATGAAATAGTATAAAAATGGAAAAATAAATTTTGGAAAATTAAAATAATTCGGGTTAACTCGAGTTTGGCTTTTTCCGAGTTGGTACATCACTACCCGTCGCCTGCGCTTGTTGATCAACCCACCCCACTGCCTGCGCGTGCGTTAAGCTGGCGTACCATGAAGCTGTATCGAGCTGGTTACTATGTCAAAAAACTGCCTAAACAGTGCCTAATTAGAGTAAAACCATGAAGCTACTAACTAAACAGGAGAGCGTACTCACAAAAATATGGTAAACAAAAATGCAATTTATTACCATGCAATAAAGTTAAATATCTTTTAAAAACTGTCAAGTAGAGAAACGTCCTAGAACGAGAGCCGTGTGAGAGAGAAGTGTGTCCCGCTCGCGCGGTTGCCAGTCGAGATTAAGTTCAAAGAAAAACAAATTCAAACTTATTTATAGGGAATATTTTATAAAAAGCAGGTTATAAACTGTTCCTTTTTTGTATTTTATTTTAATTATTATTGTCGCCTATCGATTTGGAGATAAATAATTGGTAAAGTTTGGCAAAAGGGATATTAATATTTGTCACGGGTATCCCCATCGAAACAAGATAAATGTGGTGTCCACAATTTATCATCTGTTTGAGTGTTTTGGAGCTTTTATCATTTAATTAAGAAAATAGTGATAAATATGGGTTCATGTTATGGAACAATAAATAAAATAACCTGTATCATCTCGAACTTTACCAAATGAATGCATTAAACGATTTGAATTTAAATATAGCTGTGTGGTGTCGGCTTAGTATAGCACTACCCCGTTTCTTCCGGTGGGTGTACGTAAGAGGCGACTAACGGTATTGGGGCTTTTAAGGGATTTTTGGGCAATTCGGTTGAGGCCCATCACCAACACACAACACACACCTTTATTTCACCATCTTTTCCCCACGCAACTTCCAAAAGTGGCTGAGGTAATTTTTATTCTCAAGCACTGGCTACCCATTCTTTTATAATCTATTAATTAAGAATAAATATGTATAAAAAACACGTTGATTTACCAAAAACAATGTATATATGTAAATATAAGTGTTTTTATAATATTTTTTATAATGTATGTATTTAAATATAACTAATAAATAAAGGAAAGAAAAATTTTGACACAGGTGGGGATCGAACCCGCGACCTCGGGTATACACCCCCGTCGCTCTAACAATTGAGCTACCGTGTCAAAGGCTGCATCAGGTCCCCACATGAGGTTTTCATGAACAAAAACATTCAAAATATGTAAATATAAGTGTTTTTGTATCCTTAAGAGGAACTCTTATTAAAACACCAACAGATGGTCACCCTACATAAAACGAGACACAGTTAGCTAGTTAGCCATCCTTTTTCAGGACACTTTAGGTCGCCAGCGAGCGTTCCTGTTTAAATAATACTTCCATGAGTAAAACTAAAAAAATAGTGCCTCTTTAGTTTGATGATTTTTGGGCAATGCAGTAGGAGATCCTTGACCAACGATACTTAATTTCTACCATCTTGTCCCCTATCAACTTCTTCAATTGAATAAATTTCAAAAGTAGAAGCTATATTATGCTTTGTCAAATTTCCTCTAATTTGACAGAATTGCAACAGATAAATATATGATTTGCCTGTTCAAATTTTTAAAGAATTTCAGCCAAGGAGATGGGATAATTTGGACAAAACTCAAAAAACATTCACTTGCCCATCCAGTTAACTCGAATAACTTAATTCGGGTTAACTCGAGTTTGGCTTTTTCCGAGTTGGTACATCACTACCCGTCGCCTGCGCTTGTTGATCACCACCACCCCACTGCCTGCTGCCAACCCAACGTTCAAACGCGAGAGAAAAAGTATAATAGTCCATTTCACATTAGCATTTAAAATTATGCTTTGTTGTAGGTAAAGATACTTATTTAATTTATTTATGTCAAAACACATCATGCTTAACAAGTAACTCATATTAGAAAATAACGCTATATTTCGGCTATAATTACCTACATAATTTCATTAGTTATTCATTTTGATCGCGTCTGTACATCTATTCATTTGTTCCTAAAACTTAACATAGATTTTTTAAATCTTTCCACTGCGTATTTGCATAAAGTTTTTACACTACGAGAGGCAGAATTTCACGCACTATTTATACATATAGAGTATATTAAAAGAAAAGGTCCCTTTCTATAAGCACTATTTGTGTACGCTGGCATAACGCCGGGACGGTATGTCATTGAAAAGTCTTGTTCAATATCTCTGTTCGTACAAGATCAATCGTTATGAAATTTTGCATAACGGGAGAAGTATTTAGGCAGAGTTTTTTCATGTAAACTCTGTTGCTTTACAATTAGCCGTTTTTGAGTACGGCGATGTGTACGCTAGGTTGACGTTACGCCAGCGTACACAGTGACAATGGTGTTTATTTCGTAAACTAAAGAGGCACTATTTTTTTTAGTTTTACACTAATTAGGCACTATTTAGGCAGAGTTTTTTGACATAGTAACCAGCTCGATACAGCTTCATGGTACGCCAGCTTAACGCACGCGAATAAAGGAAGGTTGGTGAAGGGTCTCCTCGCCACTCACAACGCCTAAAAACAACTTAAAAAGCAACAACGCAACAACGCTCAAAAATCACTTTAAGTTACCCAAAACCCTAAGTCGCCTCTTACGACTCCTGCGGGGTGTAATAGGTTAGTGCTATTCAAAACACACAAGCACTAAAGACGCGAGGCATTAGATACCTTCACTTAATAACATACATTCAAAAAAACAATGGGTTTATTTTTGGATGTGTAAATATAACCACGTCTCTGCTTATCGCAAAAAACTTATTTAGTAGCTTCCCATTCGTTTTCGCTTTTTTTTTCATTCCTATCGTATTCCTATCTAAAAGGGCGTTTCTAATTTCTCTACTCTTCGCATGATCTTAAGCTGCTTTCTTATCATAACCCCTCCCAATCCCGTAATCGTTAAATACTCCTCCCCTAATACAACAAATTTCTACAGCTCCTCCTTTACTCAACACAGGCCATCCAAGTATTGAACGCTTTACCTGTCGAGATGATACTAGCCAAGCCATATCTACTATTTTCAAGGATATGTTGAAAAGCACTTCTTCACCAAAATATTCTAATACTGTTTCAAACATAAGTAAATATGCTGACGGCTATAAATCCAAGAGGTAGGTAGAGCTTCAGACTAAGAAATTTCTCAGCCACTTTTGGAAGTTGAGTGGGGACGATTTTAAAATAAGGTTCTTGGTGACGGGTCTCCAACCACATAGCCCAAAAATGATTTAAATAGCCCCAATATCCTAAGCCGCCTCTTAGGAACAGTCACGGAAAGAAATGGGATAGTGCTATTCTAAGCCGTCACTTCACTGCAAACAAAATTATACGCCGTTTTAATTGATTTTCCTTTATTCTTTATTTTTATTATCTTTTTCCCAATTGACTTTCAAATGTGGCTGAAGAATTCCTAATTGAAACTCTGGCTACCCTCTGGCTGGCTTTTTTGGTATTTATTTATCGTAAGTATATGTCTGTATACATGGTATCTAAAGTTATGTTTATTTCAGACGGTGGGCACCAGACCAGCCAAAACTCAGTCGATAGCGTGCGACATGGATGTGACCAGAGAAGTGTTATTCTTTACACAGGTATTTATGTTTGAGGCGTATTTCCGACGGCTACTTTAGTAACTCATTTACTTTCTTAACATAATGTAGCACAGTGTTCAAGGCCGTAGATGTTAAATATATATCAGAAGACCTAGCACGAGCGCTATCGTATCGTTTACGTTACGATACTATGTAAGTGTGTAAGAGATGGTTATTTTATACCACGCGATAGGTTGCTCGTACAGCTATGCAGAGGTACTAGTACATCCAGATATGACCTGACTTCGCGTGTCTTCAAATGATGTCTGTGTCTATCAATTGTGTCTTCTGGAATTATGATGATGATATTGGGTGTCGTCAGAGGCGATTATGGGTATGGGGCTTTTTAAAGTGGTTTTTGGGCGATGCGGTAAGAGACCCATCACCAACGATACTTTATATCTATTATCTTCTATCAACTTCCAAATGTGGCTGTTCAGTTTCTACCTCTGACGCTCTGGCTATCCCAGGCCGTGAGTATATGTATGTATGTTTTGGATAAAGCTTATCGCATTCCCTTAGGTTCATGGGATAACAATATATAATATTCCAAACCTCTCTAGTTTCGTTTACATCTATCAATTCTCATACTTGCTCTTTTATTGTTCATACTTCGGACGCCTGCCTTTTTGAGCACACTCGCTATTTTGGATAGAAGCGTTTGGTAATATTTGTTTAAAGTAGCTTCAACTCATTCTTTTCAGATAGCGAGGAACGGACTGGCATGTTGGAATATCAATAAGAACTACACGGCCCAAAACACACCGATGATTTTTAGTGACTGTATATTGATGGAGTTCCCTAGTGACGTCATTGTAAGTTCCGTTTTTTATGGCATTTCAGTATTGGAAGAGTTTAGCTTAAGTGCAGTAATATGCCTTTAATAAGTTTAAATCGTTAATAGGGATATACCAGTTTTCTCAAGTCACATGGAAGTCTGATTAATTTATAAGGGTTGGCATCGTGAGGGACGAATTTTTGGTGCTGAACCTGGTTTTTTATATTTATGAGATGCAATGTTGCGGTTTGGCCTGGACTCATGGGCTTTTCAAGTATTTTTCACAAACAACAACAATTATTTTATTATTATAATGATTTCCCTTAACACATAATCCAATATAGAAAAGTCAACACATTTGTGCGCGCGGCACTATGTGTGCGTGCGCTTGTAAATATACAACTTTCATTTATTCTCATCATCCTCCTTTACTCTATCTTGTTCCATCCTGCCACCCCCTTTTATCTAAAAGAACGTTTTCAATTCCTCTCTTCTTCCCATAACCTTAATTTACGTTCAGACCAAATCTTCAATTATTTATTCCCTCTCATACAACCAATTTCTATGGCTCTTCTTTTTCTGTACACGCTGTGCAATTCGGTATGCAAAGTTTTTTTTTGGTATTTATTAAATATTTTTATTCGATAGTAAACACGAAAATAAAAGACTAATTTGAATATTTTCCATTTAAAATGAGTAATTGTAAAGTTATGATTTTGTAAAGATTGTTCAACTTTTGTACTTTATGACGTCATCGATTGATACAATTACGTAGCGACATGCAAATGAAGCGAAATGTTTTATAAGAATGTTGCTGATTGCAAAACATAATACGAATTTGTGATGTCAAATGAAATTAATACGATATTATACTAAAAAAACCTATGATTTTCGATATTTTATTAATAATCTGCAAAACCGTATGTCTTTGAAACAACATTGAAGGTCAAACACTGTTACAGTTTTTTGATAAAATAACAGTCATCTTAGCTTCAATTGATATAATTTCAAGAAAATATTGTTTATAACCATAATATCTCGAAATGGTTTTGTAATCAGCATCACTTTAGTAAAACTTTGCATACCGAATTGTGGAACGCACTTCCTGTGGAGATGCGATTGGCTAAATCACTAAATGTGTTCAAAGATCTGGTGAAACAACACTATCTCACTGTAATACTGTTGCTTTTTAAACTATATATATTTATTATATTTCGAAAACGTATACATACATACATACATACATATACTCACGGCTATAAATCCCTAGAAGGGGTAGCCAGAGCTAAGGAATTAGAAATTCCTCAGCCACTTTTGGAAGTTGTGTGGGGAAAAGATGGTAAAGTAAAGGTTGTTGGTGATGGGTCTCCAACCGCATCGCCCAAAAATCCCTTAATAGCCCCAATACCGTTAGTCGCCTCTTACGTACACCCACCGGAAGAAATGGGGTAGTGCTATTCTAAGCCGACACTACACAGCATAAACGTATATGTATTTTATTTAGGTATTTGTATTGCTTGTATATATAAAAGTATGTAGTTATTTATGTACGTGTTCATATTCGTTAAATATCTATATTATTTTGTATGATTAGTATTTATATTGTTATTTAAATTAAATAAGTTAGTTTTAAGTAAGCTTAATATCTTATTATGTTTTTTTGGCCTTGTTTTGTGCATCTTCCCAAATAATTAATTTATCGATCTCACCTTCCAAAGGTTGTCTTGAAGAGATCGCTTTTAGCGATAAGACCGCCAATTGTACCTCACTGTAAACTGTTTGATCATATTATTACTTTTGTAAATTTGTGTTTGATGTGCAATAAAGAGTTATTCTATTGTATTTGTGTGGCAGTGACGCGGCAATTGTAGTCCTATCAAGAGTTGTTCATGTGTGATATGAATAAAGTTTGTCCACACATAGGGCCGCGCGCACATTTGAGTTGACTTATCTGTTTCTGTACAGACCACCTAATTTGATCAATGACGTTTAACTGACATAGTTTTAAATTGCAAATCAAAATTTGACGACGTCCGTGGCCGAGTGGTTAGGTGACTAGCTTTTGGGTCCAGAGGTCGCGGGTTCGATCCCCGCTGAGGGCAACATTAATGTGATGAGCATAAATGGTGTTTCTTAGCCTTGGATGTTATTTATATGTGTATTATATAATATTAAATATATCGTAAATATATCCTTTAATACAAGTCTTGCTAAGTTTGGGGTTAACTTGATCTGTGTCATATGTCCGTAAATAAATATTTATTTATTTAAATACCCACTGTATATGTCTTCCACCGCAGGTCGACGCTGACAATAACCTCTGGCTACTAAGCAACAAGATGCCAAAGTTCCTATACGCTTATTTGGACAAAACCGAGTACAACTACAAAGTGCTGACTGGTCCAGTCGACAAAATAATCCAGGGCACAACATGCGCTGTCAAGAAACTGAAAAAGAAATCATCCAGGGAAGAAAAGAAAGTCCAAACTGTCACATAACTATTTATTTATTAAATATACAACTGATATAGTTACAACTGACCAATTAATTTATATTCTACGTGATTTGGATTTAATTTAAACAATTTGATATAATTTATTCGTGTATCGGGTTTATTGTACATCACATTAGTCTGGAATAGGCCAAAAGTAGCACAAAATTATTTCTTTCGATAAGTCAATGAGTCAGCAACACTTAATTATTCAAAAGAAAAAAGTGCTGTCAGTGTGAAACATTAATTGGAACCAGCGTAAAACTGAGCCTTAGTTACTAAGAAGACCTTTTAGCATTTCTATCACGAACTTTATTTTAAATGTAACAGATGAATTTATGATTCATTTAATTTAGATTTTCTAGATAGTCTATGGGCTAACCATTGTATATTAGCAGATAGTAAGAGGACTGAAAAGTGGCTGTTCTTGCCAGCCTGTGCCGTTGGTTACCGTTTTATTCCCAACTCACATTATTATTTTATAGGACAGCGAACATGCAAGCAATAGTTTTTTTTATACATCTTGACCAATGTGATATACATTAAGCCTATCATTCTATTCCAAGCGCAAGTCGCTTACATTACAATATTGTCAGTCTTTATAACTACTCTTCACCATTTTCTACCTTGGATATAAATTATCAAGTGTTCTACGAGATTGTACAAAAGAGGGTTGTTCTATTTACATGTTTATTGCTGGACTTTGCGTTATAGGCCTTAAACTAGTGTCAAGAGAGTAAAATAGAAGGCTTAGAAGTTCTTGGTAAATTGGAGAAAATTTATAATAAAACATACCTATGGATATACTAAAGGTTTGTTTAATATTTTAAATCTCTTGGAAAAAACATTTTATGGTTTGATTTTCAAGGTGCTCCCTCACCGGGAGCATTCGCGTGTAATGTAACGTTACAGATTTGAGGGCTACGTCAGTGAAGGAGGAGAACCGAGCATTACAATGTGCACCTTTACCATTTCAAGGTGCATATAATAATATCTTTATATATTATTTCTGTAAGCCTCTTTCTTGCCCGGAAGCCTGTGACGCGATGAGTTAAGCTAGAAATTTGGTTCAGGTATCGTTTTGTACAGTTCGCGGCCGTGGTGTGCACAAAATTCAGACATCTGACGTAACTGGATTAAGTTAATTGTTACAGAATTTCAAAGTTTCGATTTTGGCCCATAGACTTTGCTTAGTGTCATAAGCGCGCGCAAACTTTAGTCGATCAGAGATGCGCTGTGATTGGTCGGAATTTTTTTAAACCGGCCAATCAGAAAAATTCACAAGAAATTCAAAAGAGCTGCGCTGTGATTGGTCGGAAAATTTCAAAATAAACTCATTTTATTGGACGCGACGTAGTCTATAATTATATATTACACGCGAATGCTCGTCAGCCAGGGAGGTATTATTGTAATGTAATATTCAAAGATGAATCTTTAATGTTACATTACACGTGAACGCTCCTGGTGAGGGAGCACCTTTAAACATTATTCTGTAATAGTTTTGATGTTTTATCAACACCATTTGAACAATATAAACGATTGCTTATTTTATCCCGTCAGATATTTGTGTTTTGTTTTAATTGTAAGTAACTCGCGATTTGTATACGTAACAAGATTATCAAACTTAAACTGTTTAACAAGAGTCAGTTTTCTACGACGACCGATTCGGTTACTTCGAAAAACAACATATACAATTCAACACTTCAGATTTCCTAACAGATACGAGTATTACATTTTTCATGTCATAAAATAAAAAAATATTTCCCATTATCGTATTCATATTTTTGCATATTTTTTAGTTGCTATATATTATACCGCTTTAAGAGACCTTGTCCAATAACATTAGCGAAATCTGGTTACATACCGCGCAGAATTATCGTAGTTCCGTTACTGAACGCTGAAATATTTTTATGAAGTGTTAATAAACAACGCTAGGATTTCCCACATCAAATAACTTATTTAATAGAGGCATCAACACAAAGCGATGGTTTTTCGAAAGAGCCACCGTTTTTGCCTTAGTTACAATTAAAAGGCAATGCTCGTTTTTAACTCTCAATTCAAATCGGTCTGAACACAACCAAAGATAAGCAGGTAATAATATTATATACGAATTGATATTTTTGAAGATTTACAAAGAGTTTGGTTAAGCAAAAACTGCCTACCATGAATGAATATTCAATCGTTCAATGTTGAGTGAAATGGTAAACTGCCACTTCAAAAGTCAATCCACAAATTAAGTGGCTCGACATGGAAGTACTCCAATACTTTAAAATTTATAATTTGTGGATATATTTTATCCTTTAAATGATGAGCTCCGTAATTTTTTGAAGAATTTAATTTGATTCTAGTATTAAAAATATCAGTTAGTTCTACGACTCCCGTGCTTTGAAAAATAAACAATTCAAAATCTATAAGTAGAATAATTTGTTTATTCTCTCTACCTCTATGTTATCTCAACCTCATAATATGACAATAACAATCTATAAAATTACAACGGTACAACGGTTAATATACCATCTTAACCGTAAATCGGTTTATCGATGACCGTTTCGTATCATTTTATATATTAGTCCATTCATTGATGTTCGTTGTCATTTTATATTAGCTTAGTTTATGCGATTTACTTTTCAATACTTCTTAGTATTCAAAGTTCAAGGCCTGTAGAAACGTTGTAAGCCAATTTACAAGGCAATTCTTAAATCTGATAAGCGTTTTGGTAAAGACGTGTACCTTGTACAATCGTTATTTAGTAAACTATTTATTGAAGATGTCATTAGAGTAAGAAGCGATTCGATTTTCATAATATTGCTTATTTGAAAGGCCGTTTGGTTTGTAACACCTGGTGTTGAGATCAAATAAAAGTAATTTATTATAAAAACTAGTATTTCTCGTGTCAAGATAAACTTCATATTTTTACTTTAATGTAAAAAAATACAGGATAATATTTCGTACATAAATTCGTTTAATATAAACTAATTCGAGTTTTAAGGGCAGTTTTCTATGGCTGGAATAATATAACCTCTTTTAAAAGATTTTTGTAGCTATAATACAAAAAAAATCATTTTATAATTTATTCGTTCAATAAAATACCCATATACGAAATATGAAGTCCGCCGTATAAACGCAATGCATGCACATAAAGTGTATGCATTATTGATTAGCAATCGGTAGTTTAGTGCTATATTAATCAATCAAATGATTTCACTCAACCATCGAAATAAAATAAAACAATTAGAAATAACAACATACTCACAGCTCTGAAAGAATTCTGTGAGAAAAGTCCTCAATTAATAAGTCAATTTACTGCTTTCATAAAATTAGGTATAGTTAAAAAAACCTGCCCTTAATTACTCAATACTAAAAGATTTCCCAAGATACATAAGTATCAGTTTATTTACACATAATATTTAAATAAAAACCCATTATATAACCGAGTATCGAACCAGGCATTACACAGAGGATAGAAGAGTTCATTTACTAAAATATGTTCAGAGAATTATTATCTGTTGTCTGCGATCTCATTGTCTTTCTCTTTCTGTGCTGCCAGCCTGCTTTTTAATGGTGTGTTGAATTGCCAGCCTTCTTCTTCCTTTTGACTGAATAACTGAAATGACAAAAATAATTGTTTAGTAAAGCTATAAATTGGTACAAATTAGAATTTTAAAACCATATCTTTTTTCGAGGATTTCTTTTAAGGCCATTCTGGGATTTTAAGCTTTCATTCTTTACTATTGTAATTTATGATGTCTTTCGTTTATGAATGAACTCTAGTTTTTTAAATTATTTAAGGAAGATCTCTGATAATTTCCGGAATAATTAAAAGTTGTTCTGGAAATATAGCCGGAAAGATAAAGGGTGTTTTCTGAAACACGAGAATGAATGTAATGAGAAACGGAAATGGATGATAAAATTTGGGATGTGCAACTTTTACTACTAAACTACTACTACTAACATAGAATCATTTTTAAGGAAACAGATTATCATACAAGTCAGCAAAGTTAGTGATCACAGACGAGGTGGATTCTACTTCCGAGCCAAAGGCTTTAAAAAACTGAGCTCTGTAATGATGTCATACGATTATTTTCAACACATTTGTGAATAAAATTAATTACTTAGTAATGAAGCTTGTAAAGGAAAATTAACCATAGCTCATGCAATTACGATAGTTCAATTATAAACGAGATTACGAATAATTAAACAGGATGTCCCAGAACTCCACGTCAAGACAAAACAAATTCTAATCAAAAATAATTATTAGATTTTTTTAAAGAAACGGTGTCAAATCGACATAGTTTTAAAATTATAAATTTAATAACTAGTCTCACTTCTCGAAAACCTTAAAAAAATCGACTTGTGTGCCTAAACTGGTACTCCATATAATTCACTACTAAAAACAAGCTTTGAGTAGTGAATTATATGGAGATCACATAATGTTCTATATAAACTTTTCTGTCAAAATTGTGTTTGACGAAATGATTAGCTATTGTTGTCTCTGTCTGATCATAGTATTTTTGTGGGTGTTATTAATACCAACACCATTTTAATGATGCTGGCCACAAGAATCTTATACATAACTATATATAGAATTCGTGGATGAATCCGCCATTTTAGTTTCAAAGTTTTTTGTTGTCTATGGTTTGATTTGTTTGTAAAAATTGAAATTTTGTAGAAAAATAACAATTAATTGTGAACTAAACAGTAGTATAGTGCTGAAATTCTGTTAAAAATGGTGAAGTGTTCTATTCTGGCCTGTGGAGCATACTTAAGCAGGAATCGACCTAATTTAACAATTCACCGGTAAGAAATGGGAAAACTAATAAATCGACTATTATTATTGTGTTTTATTCTTTATAGCATCATATAGCAGACTCATATAGCATTTATAGCTAATCCTACTTTAATGGTATACTGAATTTTAAACAGTGAAGTGTATTGACAGAGTTTTCAATACAATTTGATATAGATTTATTGAATTTAAGTTTAAGGTTATGTTCAAGATAGGGATGTTTTTTTATTATCGTCGATGTATTATATCGATATTATATGAAAAAAACCTTCTTATTTCAGACTCAGCAAAAATGAATCCAAAAGGCGAAAATGGCTAGAAGCAATCGGAAAGGAAAATATTAGACCAAACATAAACATAATAAATATATGTTCACTTCATTTTGCTTAGCAATTCAGTAGCAGATGCTTTAGAATTTATTTTTCTTTTATTTTGCCAGTTATGCTAGATATTTTTGTTAAATGGAACATGATTTTAGACAGTGAGGTTTATTTAATAAAGTTAAATAATATTTTCTAACTGAAAGGTTTTAGTATCATTTGTTTTTTTTTTAATTATTTTTGTTACCTGTTACATAAGTAGTTTTAGGTTTGCTTTTAAATATTTTTTAAGTATTATTATATGTGCAGAAGTGAAAATAAAGTGTTAATTTTTAATTATTAAGAGTTAATTATTAATATTTCTATAATAATAATTATTAATATTTCTATAATAATAATTAATAATGAAAAATACAAATATTTTATTTCTTGAAATGGCTATTTCTGTTACCGCTGCTGTTCATTCTGGTTTTTGACAAGCCAACAAATGGCGCAATAAATGAAGGTTAATAGAATAAAAAACAGTAAACCCACTATTTACGAAGCGCTCGTTTTTTTTATTAGTTACTGGCCTCAACGTCTCATGTACGGATTGCATGATTTAGGCTGTATCAGATTTAACATGAGAAAGACACTTTTTCTTTATAAAAAATACGTGTACTAGCCATAGCTACTATGTTTCAGCAATTACTTAATTTTTTTGAAGCACGAATCGTAATCCACATTTTTATGTTAATGGACCACCCAATGCAGAAATCTAAATATCTATAAATTTTTTCTAGATCCTAGGGTTAGCACGACCAAATTCTTCAGCTTATAATACCAGCTATAATATTATCGATAAAAAGTATCGATTACTGGCCAACACTAGTCGGCCATTTTGGTTTTCAAAAATAGGCAGGATTTTATTTACTTTATGTTAACTCCATATACTTCACTACTCAAAGGTGTCAAGCGGTCGTCTTAGTGTCATATTTCACGTCGGTGCAGAGAAAATATGTTTGTCTCTATTTAGCGCTTGCTATAAAATGTGCTATCTCGCTTACATTTTCAAATATATTTCTTGGTGTGTTGTTTGGATGTATTTCTAGTGGTGTGCGTGCGTACAACTGCCGCAATCAGTGCCACTCGTAAGCGCGGGTTTCCACGTATAAAACATATCTAGGTATTTAGTACATCTATGCGTTGAATTGTGTGACAACCTTTTTTTTTTAAATTACTGCTAATTTTGCTGAAACAAAAAACTCTCATTTTGTAAATAACACTCAAAAAATCAAGTACATGTTTCTTTGCTTAG